>CAUJRU010000135.1:600000-920158 GCA_963277665.1 Viscum album | reverse complement strand
TGAAAATTATGTATAATTTTTTTGTTGTAGCGGTTTAAAAATAATATATTAAATATATATATATAGTGTGTGGGAAATTGAGTTATAAAGTACGTTATGTTACACTAAATAATGATTCATATTTAGAAACTGATTTGATGATTACTATCACAATAGAGGGTTTACCCAAGAGGGAATGTTATTTTGTTCACACATGGGGACTCAACACTTCACGTATTGAGTGTGAGACCGAATAGAAAAATTTATTTTCTAATTATTATTATTTTTTTATTTTTTTATTTTTATTCTTCCTATATTAATAAATGTTAACGTCTCCATCTATGGATAGAATCCATAAGCCCACGATTGAGTGTAATAGAGTGAGGTTTTGGTTATTTGTATATATTCAAACTATATATCTAATGAACACATTCAATGAGAAATTACTGATGTATCATAATGAAAACATAAAAATATTCAATTAAAAATCTATGCATGATGTTGTGAACATAATTTATTTTCCACTACAATTTTATTTTTTATAATATTGTGTAACTTCTTAATAATTATTTAAGGAAAAATGATTTTGTTGGAAATTTTTCAGATTATCAACCAACAATTAATTTTCCACAACGTTTTTTTTATTATTTGTTATAATATCATAAAAATTTAGTTATTTTCAAAAACCCATTTTGGTTATTGGACCAATATTTTCACAATTATTTAGTTCCCATTGAGAGGATTTTATCACTGACTATCCCCATGGAAAGTGGTTCATTATGATATGGCCCAAATATATAAATGATTGGAAACAATGATTTTCATATGTTTATTTGGGTATAGAGTTATGGTTCAAGGTGTGTGGGATTCATACTCTGAGATAGTGAATCATAAGAAGGTAAAACAATGTGGGATCTATAGTATAAAGACATAGGTAGTGAAAGGGGTGATGAAAGACCTTATAATATCTTTTTTATGTGGTGTTTATAAAAATCAACCATCATAGGCACATAATTATAAGACTAGTAATTTATTTTCGATATAACATGATTATTTAAAAAAATGTCCGAGGAAGGACTCAAATCATATTGATATTTTTGGATCTGGTTATTTTAATCACATTGCTTGTAGTCATTATTAAATAGTTCATATACCTACCTCAATGGATCAGGGAAGTAAATAATAATGGGATCTATATTCCATATGAACATTGGTAAAATTTTGGGATTTTTTAATAAGATCATATAGTATATATTCATTTTTAACAGTTCGTATTTTCATGAGAATGATACACCATGTACCTCTAATGAGATTGATATGTAGAGTGATATTACTTTGTTATGTGTTTTAGTGATTCATTATTAGTGTACTTGCATGACCCCATATTATATACCTCTCATTAAATTCCTATTACATTAGTAATAAAAAAAATATGTGTTTTGGTGGAACATTTCATTTACCAATCTAGTATAATTAATTATGTTTCATATCTCACACACCATATAGGTTTAGTAAAAAATACAATTTGTTTAGAAAATATATGACTATTCTACTAAAAATAGAATATAAACAAAGTACCTTAATGATATTTGTCGAATATTTATTTTATATCATAGTATATCTAAATGTACAATTTTATTGGTCCTAGATTTATCAGAATGAGTAGTACCTCAAAAGAAATTTTTCATTGAGAACAAAATGATTCAGTTCACATAATCATCGGAATAGATATGTGATATAACACATTTTATTTAATTTTCATTGTTTGATAGGTATGAGAATGGTCAGTGGGAATAGTGATCAAATAATTATCATGAATTTCAATAAAATATGATAAAATGATTAGGTGTGGTCCCACACAATACCCATAAGGTTTAGCTCATTGCAACATACTTAAGGCATGATTCCTTTATATATAGAGAAGGGTTTTACAATTTTTATGATGAAAAATGGTATATGAGTCCCCCAGTTTGGTTAGACACCAACTCATCTAATAAATATCCTTTGATGATAAATGATTATACCATTAAAATTCCAATGAATTGAAAAGGTTATCTAGGTTTTTATTTTTTCAATATTTTGTATACATTTCAGTAATCCTATAGTTGATCTATAATTATTAGAATCAACCCTTATTTCCTAGGTTGACAATATTAAATCAAATTTCAGTTTTAATGTGATATTTTATCCTTCATTCCATATGGTTTATGATTTGACTGTTTTGTTCTTGTTACATAGAGGTTTTTGGTTTTCCCAACTAATTATTTAAGTATTCACCCATTAACGGTCATCTTAAAAAGGATATATCTTCAATAATGTGTATGATGAATACTTCAATGTTGATCTTGTAGAAAAAACATTAGTGTATCTTACCAGTTCAATGATTTTATTGTAGTGTCAAATGTTTTTTATATAGTTTTCTTCATATATGGAGGTATAATTTTTACCTTCTTTAGGTTGATATTTATTTATTTATTTTCTAGGTGTGTATCTTAATGTGATAGGAGTTGAATATGGTTAATTCTATATTTTTATATCATTAATAGATGTGAACATTGTATAGAGGTGCATTAAAATAAGGCCTCCCAAAATGTGTGATTTGGATACTCAATTAATGTCAATCCCTAAACAATTATCTGCCAGAATTCGTTGGCACACATGGCCTACTAACATCTAATACTTATTCCAACAAGTTTTTCATTTCATAGTATAACCAAATAACCCATGAGGTAGTCATGTTGTGGTAAGGAATTATTTGTTTGTAGGAACCATTTGAAAGAATGGCTATCCAGAAATATTAAAATGATATGGAAGTATCTTCTCTCACTGATGTGGAATAATTAATTTAACATATGTAGTAATGAAATTGGAGTGAAAAATTGATGGTATAACGTTGTTAGGTGTTTTTTTCACTGGTGATCCCTAAAAAATTAATAAACCTGAGATGTAAATTCCCAATCCCAAGATCCAAAAAAAGGTTCTCTGGGCCTAGTTGGCCAGATAGCCTTTGGAGCATATCCTTGAATGCCAGAGTCTATTGGCATGCAGTGATGGTCTAGGGTTTGTCTGTGGAGAGATTATTCACTCATTGCAGAATTTTATCATAGAAAATAAATATAATAATATGTAAATAGAGAAATATATATAAGTAAACAGACGATACAAAAAAATTTGACACTAAATATAAAATTAGTGAACAACAAAATCAACTATAATTGTAATAAAGCTATTAATGTAATAAAATTTATAACTAGATGATAGTTTATTTCATGGGTTCTTAAAATTGGATACCATGGATTCAGTTTAGCAGGAACAACATTTTATAAAAAAGTAGAAAAAAATAAACCAAAACTTTTTAGCATCTGATGCTCTATCTCCATCAACTGCTACCCGGCTCAATTCTAATAGAAGCATGAATATTCAGTTGTCCAAATCACGATGCTTCCCCTTTACAACACCAAATACACATAATGTACCTATGTTCCAATTTAGGCCTAGATATAGTATGAGATAAATTGCAATATTCCACTACCAATGATGTTTATAACATCTAATCTATGTAATATAATCTAAAATAGTGTTCTGGCATACGTATAAAAAAGTGAAGAAGTATATTTATATAAATTCCAATGTACCTACATCAATCTCAGCTGGATTCTAAACATGTACCGAATTAATTAATTAATTATGTTTCATATTATATAATAATTCATGTGAGGTATATCCAGTACGGAGACCATGTCATGGTCATGATAATGATAATAGATTCATGATATATCAAGAATCCATGATGATGATAATAATGAAGAGGATACAATGTAATAACCAAGGAACCCATGACCTCATGGTCAAGACAACATAGTAATAACAAGTAGCATCTTCATAAGGGTATGAGTCTAATCCAAGGTGAAACACCCCATGCATTCCATAGTTATATAATTCTAACTAAGTCCAAGGATCATGTCCTTGGTAAAACTGGATAATAAATGACAAGGACCAATGGTCTTATCTATTGTGCCTCATGTCTGTAGACATCAAGCTGGATCCCCGGAGTGTATACATAGAATCCTATAACAATAACTTAGTTAACCTATGATGTTATACCTTTCTTCGAAAAGTACATACGTAGGGGATTTTATGGTGGGTATCACCCTCCAAAACCAACATCTCCAAATAGGAATGAAATCCACTAGTGATCAACAAATTTTATCAAGAATAAAAGGCTAGATTAGACTACCCACTAATATACATATTTCAACAGTTGAATGCAATAAGAATATTATACATGTTTCATTAATTATGTACGTCCATGTAAAAATTATGACATCTAATAACTCAGATGGTTCATTCTATTCCATTCATTAGTCTGACATGGTTAAAGGACATAAAACCTTTTATTAAATAAATAAAATTGCATTCATTGGGTTCACTCACTTTCTTTTCAATAATATGATATGGAATTCTATGGGCGTGCAATAATATAAAATTTATTTATAATAAATTATGGCAAGTGTTATCCATAATGAACCTTATAATTAACCAATTAAACATTAATTAATTAATTAAAACAATACCTTTGATGTGTTATGTGAAATTATCATATAAAATTTATATTCCAAACAAATTAAATATTCATTTTTTGAGGAAGGTCCTACAATTTTCAAATTCAATCAATTTCAGACCCTAATATTGGTATAGAAAAACATAATAACCCACAAAAATAAGAAAATAAAAAACACCCTAATTGTGGTGTTCAATGTTTATGCCAGTACAATAAATAATCGATAAAATCTATAAAAATGGAATTAGAATGCAGTTATCATTACTATAATGAAGTAACATGAATTTAATCGGCCATTCCAGATGGAATTTATGTACATAGAAATACAAAAATTTATAAAATCAAGAAACATAGAGGATGAGTTATAGACAACCAACGGCAATCTCGAACGTCTCTCTTCATCTTGTATCAACCATTATTTTTTCATGTAATTGAAGATATCTCATGAATCAACCAACACACTTAAAATTCGGAATATTTTTCAATATCTAAATAGTTTCATTAGGGGAAATAAGAATGATGAATGACTAAAACAGAATTGAGATCTTACATATGTAAACCCAACATGATGAACGGTGATCAAATTAGACTTCAAGAAATAAATAGCGGTCAAAATATATAATTTGAGCTTAAAGGGGGGATCATAAAAAAATTATATAAATTGGAATAAAAAAAAGATGAAGGTTGAATTAATAATAATTTTAGGGAAAAATAATCATTTTACCCAAAATATCTGGGTCACACATTATGGTTGCACTTTTGGCCATACCATGTTCCAATCACCCACCTACCACTATTAAGGATATCACCTATATGGTTAGGCTTCACAGCTAGGAAATCCATGTTCTAACCCAGTGATTCTCATCTTCATGAAACTACAAAAATTGCATACTAGAATTTGGCGACTACTAGATGGTTAGGGGAAACCTTGAACCACATATTCTTCCACAATCCTACCACGCATGGTTAGTAGAGACCATGTATGCTGGGTGTCAGGTTTCAACTATCCATGTTTCCCAATTTTTCTCCCATGATTGGGGTTCTGATTTTTGAACAATCCCTGAATAGCCCCTGAAAACCTTATAAACTCAATAGGGAACTGAATTATGACTAAACTATATAATTATTCCAAATTAAAGGTATACATACCTGAGATAAACACCATTTTCTTATAGTATTCACAAAATAATGGAATTCAACCATGAGTTCACCTTCCAAGGGATGAATATAACTCTGTGAGATCAAATATTTCCACTAGGAATGTATCTAGGCCTCCCATCCCTATGTATAATCCTATACATAGTCGAGAAATAATTACAATGACATTAAGGGGTTAGCCAACCTTCGAGAGGATTTTTGATCCAGTCGATGATGTGTATAGTATCCTACTCAAATGATGACTCATAATATAACTAAATATCCATTGGATAAAATTTATTATATGGGGTTTCATGATAATGGTGAAGTTGTGAAGTGTGGATGATTCCATGTCTTGAACAATGCCAAAGTGGTAATAAAAACCCATATGTTATTGACCCGACTCAATCCAGTATCTCAAACAGCCCAATATAATTATGTAAAAATTTCCCTTGACTCTATAACCATTTATACCTATGACTGGGTGAAACCCATTAGAAATAATGATCCCCTACCTCAAAATCAAAATGTCATAGATGGATATCCACATAATATTTCTTTCCAGACTGAGTAGTAGACTTTAGATTCTTAATCAGTTGAAACTACTTCAATGACTCTTCAATGGGATGAGGACATAGTAGTGTTAAGTCAACATACTCCAAACAACACAATGGTGAATGTCATGGTCTATCAAACAATGACTAAAAGGGATCCTTTGAAGGATTCGTTGCTGGGGGATTCCCTATATAACTTTTATCGTATGTTTCAATAATCCATTGGTCTATGGAGAAAAAAAATGTAAATATTGGAAACCATGTACCTATAAAATTATTCAACCCCTACCAAATCCTTGATGTGAAGAAATTATCCCCATCTAAAATGATAGTACGAGGGACCCTTTTAGTTAGTTAATCACACATACATATAGTTGTCCAAACTCATCTGACGATGTAGTCTATCGAATAAGAAGGTAGTGGGGTACATTTTTTAGTCGATCAATGAAAAGAAAAACATTATAGCTACAATGATGTGAACATTGTAATCCAACTGTAATTTTCACATAAAAATATTCTAAATTCAATTCTAGTGATGGATGATACTAAAATAATCCCACATTACAATTGTTCTCCTCCCTCTCCCATTGAAATCCGGGACACCTACTGATAAAGCATTCAATCTTATTTTTCATATCTGGTGAAAAATACTGTTATTGCATATATCGATACATCATTGAGATTTCTGAATGAACATCCCATTTCTATGTGGGGGAATAATGGAATATTTCCTCTCTCAATTTTGTAGGAACTGAGGAATTTATATGAATATGTTTCATGTTTTCTCTGCTTGCGGATCATTCCAATGATGGTTAATCTCCTGATATACTCAAACAATGAACAAAGCCTTCAGGATCTGAATTTGTTTACTATTTACCTTCTCAAGGGGTAATTAGGTAACCTTCTAGGCTGAGAGATGATACTTCTCATGACATTAATAAAATTATAGATGTATCTCAGAAAAGGGGCCCATCAGTTTCCATTTGTCACTAGCTTCCCAAATAGTTATTGCTGGAGTTGACATACTAATGCCATCTGCTACCACATTTCCTCTTCTAGGAATATTGGTAAACTCAAAATCATTGGACTGAAGATATTCATCCAACATCCACTATCTATGAATAATTTGACATTGTGTAAATATATATTTGAGTATTTTGGGGTACGTAAAAACACAAAAATCTCACCCAATAGATAGTGTCTACAAGAATGGATGGCATGCGAAACATTTTTTAGCTCAATGTCATGATTTGTGTAGTTTCTATCCTAAGACCTAAAATTTATAGATCTATACTCAATTAGTTTTTCTTCTTACTTCAACATTACTCCATGGAAATTACTTTATTCATTATTGAACATTATATAACTACTTCCTGACTCTGGAAGAATTATAATATGTGCAGAGACATGCCTTACTTTAAACTCTTGCAATGATTTCTCGTATTCTTATGACCATTGGAAAATAACACCCTTATGTTTAAGAATAGTAATATTTGATAAATGGAATGAAATTTAATTTATTAAATTCCTCTAATATCTGACATGCCCCAAAAACAAATTATATCAAACAAGTTCTTGTGCTGGTACTAGGAAAGCATGACCCTCGCCTTCTATGGGGAATCATTTACTACTAATTTTGAGATAATATGACCAATGAATTGAACATTGATGATCCAAAAATTTTATATAAAAATCTTGGGATAAACATGATGTTTTTTATTTGATAAGAAAATATCTTTAGATTCATTGTGTGATCTCTCAGAGTGTGATAATACACTAAGATGTCATCCAAATAGTTTACAACAATGTAATCGTGATAGGGGTTGAAATCATATAAATCAAACCCATTAATATAGCAGGTGTGGTTGTAGGACTGAATTGAATAATGAGATGCTCATTTAGACCATACCTACAATGTAATTTTGTTTAAGGTATGTCTGAAGCTATTACTCCCACCTAATGATAGCCCAATATTATGTAGATCTTTAAGAATACTGTTGCCCCTCATAGATGATCAAAGATATTATATACTTGATGTAGTGGATATGATTTCCTAACTATAAGAAGGTTCAACCATATGTTATGCACTTATAGTAGAATGGTTCGATCCACATTCACGATAAAAATCAATAATGAACCCTAAAATGAAATTATACACAATATAAAACAATTTTCTACCGAATCATCCAACTTCAACTTGGGATTCTAGAGGTCAGTATGTGCCATCATGTATGGAATAATGGAAACTATAGAATAACCTAAAAAGATCTCAATAATAATATATACCTACCTTTAAAGAGTTAACCTATACAAATTTTCATTGAATACATCCCCAAAATGATATACTACCAATGGGAATTTATCAGTTGTAAACCTTTCCCATCTATTAAGAGATTAACAATATCTTTTTTCACCCAACCTAACACATGATTATATTCTCTCCCTTTAATAACAAGGACATTCGACTCAAATTTTTTTGGAAAAATGTTTCCCATAGATGACATAAAGGGTACCTTTTGGAAATGGATGTCTAAAAATCCATCATACAAGACCAACCATTTTATATAAGGAATTACCTCAAATCCAATTATCATAAGAACAAAGTGGTCCCCCTTGAAATGGTAATTGCCTATATCATAGGTGAAATACATGAATTTGTATATTACCACTAAACATACTACCAAAAGTGTATCCAGTGTAATTACAACACATTAATATCGAGTTTCCAGCCCATGACATTCCACGACTTATAATGACAGGAAGAATTTTGAAGAACCTATATCCAGTAAGGCATATACTATAGTAGAGGATTGTAAAATTTTACCTTGAACTATAGATGATCCTTCAATCTGATCCAAGGGTATCGATAGTAATGTATTAAATAGTCCCAATCTATGAACTTCATCTATAGATAGACTAACCTATGTATGAACACTCTACTAGTGCCACTGATCTAGGGTATTCCCTTCACATCTCTAGACCCACTCCTTAGAAAATCATTCTAATTCTACTCAAACACCCCACATGATGTAGTGTAAAATAACATTCCCCTAAATTTGGAGATGTTTCATATCCTATTCCACTAAAATAATATGGAAATGTATGATAGATTCTCTATTGAATATATATATATTGATAAAATAATGACACTCCATCTGTTCTTTATCACACTGAGGCTTCATATTCCACTATCATCAATATTGATGGAATACGATGGAGATACTAGTATGGTCACTCTGACTGCCACTTCTTTGATGTGAAGCCTCACTGGAACACTTCTTACTACTATAAGAATGACTAAACTTCATCTACACAAATCCTCCATACCCAGTACTATCACTTTCCCTTCGTTTATGCTCATTTATAAGAGATTGATTGAATATATTAAATATAGTTGTAAGGAAAAAACATTCATTAGAATATGGATGGAAGACTAAATCCCATCATTAAAACCCATCGTATGCAATATCACATCCATGGTTAGATGTAGTGAAAAGCAATGTCACTTTTGAAAACATGATAAATTATCCAAAACTGACATATCCTAATAATATAGAGGCATGAACACATTAGATCACTCATATCTCAATTACGGAGAAAAGAATATATCATAAAAAGTAGTATGAAAACCATTCAACACCAATCCCTGATGGTGATCATTGTGGGAAATCATGTACCACCAACTCATGGTTGTAATATACATCATGTAAGTAGAAATATAAACCCTCTATTATAGGGTTTTCACGAGATTCTTGAAGATATATAGTGTTCTCTCTAGCGCTGAATCAGCAGCCTATCAACCACCATCTCTACCAAATGTATGAGGATACTGCTACTCTAACTCACTTTTTAGATCACCCATTTTAGGGGCCGGTCATGGAGCACCATTTATGGACTAAATCAACTATAGTAAACTCTGAAGAAGAGGAGATTTAGTTACCAGATCAGTTATAATATTTGGTCAGTCATGTGGTACTTCTGGAGGAATGATAAGAATCTTAGGGACCACCATGTGTAGATCTTGTTTGTTTCCACCCACTTTCGGCACAACATGAGCACATTGTAGCATAATTCTTCTAGATATTATAATAAAATTCCATATAACAAAGTAGAAAATTTAATATAGTGTAGAATAAGAATAATTATGAAATATCACCTTGCCTTTTCAATTACTATAATCCAATTCATTTTATAAGTAATCTTACACTTTGTTGTGTTTCATTTTCTTATCAACTTATATCAACGTTTGATTAATATATATTTTCATTCAATGTGCATCAATTCCAATACCCATTATTTTGTAATGTGACACCCATTTAATCTCAATTTGGTCAAAAAATTTAAAGTTTCATGTTTGGTTGCATGATGCGAAAAACTACCAATTCCAACCGAGGAGGGCCCATACAACTAAGGAATTAAAATTGGTGGTTAGTCAATCATAGAAAAATATTGGAATATGCATAATATAACTATCATAGAATCTATAAATAATAACAAGGAAAATAGGTTAATGAATGTATTGAAATGAAACTATATAGAATGATATGTGCATAACATGTGAGTTTGAGGTTCCTATAATGATGAATGATTGAATCTCCTTTCCCTCATCTGATCAAGAGAAGGATGAAACAAAATCCATAAAAACAACAGAAATAATAATTATAATAATAATAATAACCCCCATATAGAATGTATAGATCCCATCTTGAAAGGATATGAACTGTAATTGGAAAAAAAGAAAAATAATTATTATTCAAGAAACTCATAATTTACACTAAACATTGGTTATCTATGCCCAAGAATGGCTTCTAACCAAGTTCCAAACAGTTCCTAATATATTTTATATTTTTCCAAAATTGTTAATCCATAATGGAAAACACTGATACAAACTATTGATGCCTTGAATATAAGATCCACTAAAAGGATCTCTATGTCTGGTTGGCCACTTGGCTTCGAGCACATGTCCCTAAGCGCTAGAAGTTTCCATCTTTTATTGAGGTCCTATAGCCTTTTAGTTGGGACATAATTCCCTCATTACAAAAGTGTAGAATATTGGATATATATAATATTATGTCAATAAATGTAACAATATATGTAAACAGATGGAAGTTCAACAAAAATAAAGGTTGAAATTGTAAACAGCTGATGAAACTCATAATAGTACTCAAGATGATAACTAAATTTTATACTAAATACAATTATAATGTATTTCATTAGTCTGAAGAAACTGATGAACACATATTGAAGGTATTTGGCACTATGTATTATACAGATGTATCAAATGGGAACCAAAACGATCTATAATCTGGAACTCCAATATTCCCACAAACTACCCAACATCATTCAAAGGTAATCCAGCACTAACAAGTGTCAAAAGCAAGATGATTCACCTCTTCAACAACTACATACATATATTCTAATATAGTACCCATGGAGGCCCAAATATATTGTAATATGAATCTATGTAGGCCACATAAATGGTTTATATATCATCTAGTCCATGAAATATAATCTCAATTGGTGTGTAGGCATTCATATATAAAATTAATGGTGTACAATAATGAAATTACACAAATACCTATTTCAACCATACATGGTGTATACAGAAGTAATAATTTTTTGGAATTAATTATTTCCTGATTTATATAATAAATCAAATTTGTTACATCATGTACTAACCTCATGTCGTGATCAAAATATGGATAAACAATCCCGGACATAATGGGGAATCCATTTTTAAAGTTTGGGGATGAAGCCTAACTTTATTGCTAATGAAAAGTCCTTTTTTTCATGGGTAGAGGGAGAAAATATACATAACCTGATGGCCCAAGCCCTTGTAGCTGGAATATAAGGCATGAAAGCCCATGTTTTTTCCCAGAGGGCCCTTCTATGAACAATAATGCAATTTTACCCTGGCTTCTACTATAACGACGCTGCTATAGTAACTCCTCAAGTACATTTTCCGCAATAGTGTCACCACTTTTATAGTTTTCCACTACTATAGTGCCCTGTTAGAGTGCATTGAAATTCGTCCCTTCCCAGAATCGATCCTGGGTCTTTTGGATGCCAAGTAGGAACCTGTACCATTTTGGTAAATGCTCATTAGATAAAAGGAATCAATGTTGATTATAATAATTGAGAGGATACATGGTAATAACCAATGAACCTATGAACTTGGAGATTGATAAAACTCATTAATAATCTTTATAAATTCAATAAGGGTAATGGTGTAATCTGAGGGAAAACATCCAATGAATTCTATGGGAACCAAATTATAATGAACTCTAAGGATCTCATCTGAGGTAAAATGTGATATGAAATGATGAGTCCAATAGGGTGTATCCATGGCACCTAATTTTCATAGCCATCATTCCAGATTGAAGGATTGTATCCAAGGAATCCTATATTAATAAAGGTTGGATCCTACGATGTTATAATAGAGATTCACAAAATGATAATGATCAGGTTCCAAGGTTGGTCTCACTGTTGTAATCCCTTATTGCTGATTTGGAATATAATCAATGAGTTGTCAAGGAATTCCCTTGGGAATCCCAAGTTAGATCCAAATTGACCACTCCTATAATGATTTCATGCTCTGTATGCAATATGTACCTTATACTCGATTAATTAATTAATTATGTCATTTTCATAATCATTCTATTTTACAAGATGAAGGGTTCATTCTATACCTTTAATTATGTAGACATAGTCAATGGAAATGAAACCACTTATTACACTAATCACATTTCATTTATTTGGTTCACTCCATTACCTTTCACTAATACGGCGGGTTTGGCTATCCATGTAAAACCATATTTAATTCAATTATAATAAACTAGGCCAAGTGATATCCATAATACACTTTCCAATTAACCATTTAAATAGTATTTCATTAATTTTAACACTAATATTAGATGTCTCAAGTGAAAATATCATATAAAAGGGCTAGTCTATAACAATTCAATTGGAATTTTATTAACTATGGTCTTACATTTTGCAGGGTCAAGCCTTAGAAAACCTGAAGCATGGTACAGAAGAAAATAAAAATCACTAAAGTAAAAATTAAGGAAACCAACAAACATTTAGTGGTCGAATATGAGGTCATAACCTCTATAGATGAATATTATATATATAAACGGTCATTGAATATGATTCAAATGACATAAGAAATTAAAATTAAGTTAATATGCCAACAATATGAAATTTGAATAAAAAACAAAAAAAAATTATAAAATGGTGAAACTTAAGGGATGCGTAATAAAACACCAACAATAAGCTCATACGACTCTCCTCATATAGTACCATCATTTATTTGGGTCTGGATTGGAAGAGATATAAAGTATTAACCTTCACTATGAAAATAGGATTTATAAGTTTTCATTTAAATTGCATCATTGAGGGAATGAAGAATTAAAAATAGATAAAAAATATTTTTGATCATACCGATGCGCATCAAACAGACAAATGTTCATAAAATGGGAAAATAACAAGGACAATTTGGTAAAATTATTTTAGTTGAGCTCATAGGCGAGATTCCAAGAATTTACTATCTTTAAGAATGAAAATCCATAGGGAGGGTCAAATTAATAAAAATTCATGGTCAAATAATCATTTTCCCCAAAATATATTGGTATTACAGTTTGGTTTCATGGTTGCCCAAAACATGTTCTAGTAGTGTGTGTCATACTACTTCAATAAGGTACCCCCATGGTTAGGCCACACAGTTAGGGAAATATTACTACAACAATGTGAATCATTTTATTAAAATAATTATCCATTTCGATCGTCATTTAGCCCTTTCCAAACTGTTAGGGAAAACTGTGCACCCCACTTCACCCCAATATTTGTGTCTACATGGTTAGTAGATACCATGTTGGACGGGTCATAAGATTTCTACTAACCATGTGTCCTAGTGTTTTCTCCACCAGTTTGGATTTTGAGCTCTGAACAGGCCTTAGACATCCCCAAAACCTTTATAACCTCTTTATTAGAATGAATTACATCCGAAATAAAGAATTTTACCAAATTCAATGGGTTCTATACATGAGTGGAACACCAGGTTCTTACCTGGGATATAAATTTAAATAAAATATAAAAATTCTATCAATATTAATAATTTTTACTAAGATGGGTGATCATTCATCGATGTCCTATATATTTAACCCCCATCTAATTCAATGAATTTTACCACCAACTAATATTATTTTAATAATAAATAACATAGGAATATTTATTATATATATATATATATCGATTTATTAATTCAATATGAAATATATTTTAAAACAAATGATACATGTTTTAAACTAATCATTATTTTAGAATAATACTACACGTTCACTATCATAGTTCAAAAATAAATACAATTTCTCATAATTTATATGATTTTACTAATAAAATATTGGTAAAGGTTTTTGGAAATAACATTATCACATCATTAAAAAATTTAATATAATTTTTCTAACAATAATACAAAAATATTGAATTAGTTTCTCTCTAATGCGGTACATTTGTTCAGACTGAAATATTAATATATATGGATCATTAGTTTAATGATAATAAAACATGTTAAATTTCCCAATGAAATATTTAAATATATTAATTCCCTATTGTGTTAATGAATCATACAAAATAAATTTCAATGTAATAACCCCACCTTCAACATAATAATATGATATAATTACATTCCAAAGAACACTATAATACTTGTCATCAGATAATAATTATTTATAGTATTGTATATTCCCACTAAATAAATAAAAATTTGACATCAAAAAATCATTTTCAGTGGACATGGTTATTGAGTGAAAATTAAAAATGATCATATATCAATTGACATAGTTGATTTTGACACACATAACATTGTATTATGCCAAAAGGATTATATCCAAATATCATGAGATATTTCTATACTAGATATACTCTCTGCAAAAAAAATAAAAATATTAATTATTATTATTAAACATAAGGACAATTTAAGATATATAGAAAAATTTTATACTTTTTTATTATTTAAATGATATCTAATTCACTTATATATTAGTGGTCAATGTCATTCAAATTTATAAATTATCAATAATTTGATTTATAATTTCCTTGCAAAAACTATTAATTTTTTTAATATAATATTAATAATAAAATTTAGATAATAATTTAGTATAGTGTAACTCATATTTAATCATAAAAATATTATGTATTCACATGTGACATTGAAATTATACAACATTTTAGGATGTTACATATTCCTTTCCTAATGGATCAAACTAGTCATTTTTTAGGAACCAAAACCATGACCTTCATTAAGGATGTGATGGAAATAATAGCTTTATTGAATCCAATTTATCTTCATCATTACATATTAATTTTTTATAACTCAATTTAAATTGGATAAAATATATAGAAGTGATGTCTATAAACTCTTAGTCAATATTAACAATAGAAATTGATTCATATGCATTGTTTTAATTTTATACAAAATACATTGTTCAAATTATGTTAATTTTAGTTTGAAAAATATATTATTCCTTGTTGGTAAAAATTATATTTTAAATGGATGAATTATGTGTGTATAAAGTTTCTAAAATTTCACATGTTATTATGTGATGTTTCTTATTTGGTAGTTTATGGTTTTCACCTATTTATATATTATTTAATTTTTTATCTGATACCAATCATTCTACAACCAAATGAAACTAAAAATATAATGTATCAAGTATGATAAAATGTCTTAATATATTTTTGCCCAATCACATCAAGAAAACTTCTAAATATGACTAGTTCTCTCCTAGAGACAATATTTTTATCTCTAGTGCACAAAATTGGATTCAATTATATGTTTTTAAGGTGTTTACCTGCACAAAAAACCTAAAATATTTTTATTTAGAAAAGACATAAACATGATCTCAGTTAAACATCAACATAATTATGATAATATTATCTTAAAGAATGGATCGTTACACTAATTCTGATACATATCAATGTGTTGATTCTACCTGAACCACCAGTGTTCAATGGTCCCCCTTTAAGACCTATTTTAAGGTCATAAAACTCCATTAATGTTGTAACTTCATCAACATGCTATGGAATTCTTACTAAACATCAACAATTAATTAAAGTAGATCTTCACAAATAGAAGAATTCAAGTTAGTATTTTATCCATGAAATATATTTGAAATATGATCTATAGATACCCACAGTCTCAATCAAACTACAATTTAAAAACAACAGATTCTCCATAATTTTTAATAACAACAACAATTTTATCCCAAAAAACATTCATAGTTTCATCCTTTATGTAAATAAAATACTTTCAAAAGACATGTAATAAAATTTATTCTTATTTTATTAATTCTACTTTCTTCAAATAGATTTGATAAATAAAAGCATGTTGTCTTCAAATTCATCCACAATACTAATAAGGAACTTCCTCGACACCACTATATCTTGTTATCTTCATTAGAGAATTAGTTTTATGGTAGTGATATTTCACCCTCTGTCCTCCCCCAAGCTTTTATTATCCAATATTAAATTCCAACATGATAATAAGATAATATTTATATACTTTTAATATAATAATTCCTTCATCCTTGGTTAATCAAACTCTTAATTCTTTGTTCAACGGCATCACATTGGTGTTCCCATATAATTTTGAATATTCAAGTTTCATAATATATATATCTCCCTTGAATCCCATGGAATTCCCATGTCCCTTTTCTTTTTTGGTTTCACTCATTTTAACTGATAAATATTAAATTTAATACTAATTAGTTAATATTCTTGGAATATTATTTCTCATAATATTCAATCAAATATCCCAATTAAAATAAATAGTTAAAAATTATGAAAAGTCATAATTCCATTACACCATTTCAATATAGTTGATCGCATCACTAGATGAGTGATTAAAAAATACAAATACAAGATTCAATTCAAAATTTATGTTTTTATATTAAATCAAAATATTATTATCTTATTCAACATGTGTGGATCACGATACCAATAATTCATCATTAATAACTAATCCATTTTTTATATCCTGAAACAGAAAAGAGTTCCAACATAATCTAATATTATATATTATTCATGATATTAATTTTTGATGCCTCATAAATTTATTACTTCACAAATCCCATAGTTTTTAAAAGGGGATTAATCATAAATAGTAAAAACATTACTTTTGAATTTACACATTTTAACCACTAAAACAATTGTGACTTTTTGGATGTCTTGTATCATCATTATAAAGTATATGAGTACTCCCAAGATTTATTGAGAATCTCCTGTAAATCCTCTAATTAAACGTTGATATTAATCAATTAAACATATAGTGTGATACATTTTCTCATCCATAGTGAAAAATAAGTTTCATAAAATGAATCATTTTTTATATTATAACATCAGTTTCACTGTGCCACACTATTAATTTCACAAAGGAATCTTCTTATGTTTTTAGGCGTAAATAAATTTGAGATATAACATCACTTATAATGTCTTAGATTACTCATATTTTGAGTTAGGATACCCATATAATTTACAATGTCACCATTAAAAGGTCCTTGTATACTTATTATAAGTATTGGGGTACCTTTAAAGAGTTAAGTTATTTCCCATATGAAGCCGATAATAATTAATATTCACCATTGTCAAAAAAATATCTAGAAATATTCCAATAAATTTTCAGTCACTTAAAATAATATCATGTCATTCTCAATAACTTAAAAAAACATTTAATGATTTTTAAAAATAAAAAAATATTTCAAATGTACATAAATGTAATTCCAATGTGTCGAAGAGTCGTTTATTTTCATCCTAGTGTGTATCACTAAAATTCAGTACATTTTTTCCATCTTCAATCATGAACTATTAAAATATTCATCTATGAAATATGAAATATTTCAAAAATCAAATATCATTAATAAGACTACATGAATGGGATATCACATTTTCATCTGTATTTTTTTCAAAACAATGATCTACCTTAAACCACTCCACTAATAATTTCTATTAAATAGATCTACAAACATATAAGTAACTAGATCTATGAAATCCTATATAGAAAATCATTAATAGAGATATTATTAAGAGTCATCACTTATAAATGAGTCTCATGAATACCATCTCTTAGAAAATCAAATTTCTGATTTTTATTTAGAATCATTCTATCCAATTATTCAATGATTTAAAATTAATCGTTTACCTACCAAATACATTTCATTTTCCATCATCTATGTTTTAAGGTGAATTCATCCACCATCATCGAACACATTAGGATGTAATTTTGGAATACTATATTTAATATTATGATGTCCACGTAAACCCCTAGATTATTTCAATATCTTAATATTCATTTTCTATCCATACATTGAACATCCTGACATCAATAAATCTAATTTTATATTTATGATTTTATTGTTTATAAAACCCTTATTGACAATAAATAAAAATAGTATAGTTACAAATGAATTTTAACCAATTGGACATTATATATTCAAATATAATCTTATCCTATTTTTTCTCCCTATTTTATTGATCTCACACATAAATGTGTGATATCACATGATTGAAATACACACTAACTACTTTAGTGTCTGGAAATATAAAATTTTACAACGGAAAAATAAAAAAATAAAATCTATTACTATATGTGTGATGATAAATATATAGAATAAGGGTGAATAAGAAAAACTTGGAATAATTCTACATAATATAAATAATTATAAACCAACAATAACATATCTTCTTCAAGTTTTTTAAGAAATATTTTGATTTTTGTTTTAAAAATATGAAACCATCCACAACAAACATATCAATAACAACACTATAGTTGTGTATTTTTCTCAGAAATGTTTTTGAAATATATCTTTATTGGTGACCTGAATTAATTGAAACCAATTTTGTAAATAAAATTTAAAGAATATACATATAACATTTATTATTAAGAGTACATCCTAAATTAATTATTTTAATGAAATAAAAAAATATAATAGTTTTTTATTCATAGCCCCCTAAAGTTAGTGTCTTCAATAGTCTCTATCATAGGTGATTCTAATTAAAATTATTCCAAAAATGTGTAATACCAATTAATAAATTGTTCTAACAATGTGGTATCAAATGATTTGTTATAAGGATACAATTATTATATAACTTCATTATAGACAGATTGATTTTGATATATTAAAATTTAATTATCCATTTGTTCCCCATTTTCTTTTTCCATGAATTTATTTATATAGTATAGTATAAATGTTGAGAGAAATAAATTTTTTATTTTACATTATGATTAAAAATAAGATCACCATTAAAGAAAATGGTTCTAATTTACTCAGGAGAATTATTATATGTTGGAACTAGTTTAAATGAATTTATATATTCTGTAAAATCATTCTTTTAATCATGATTTATATTGTTAGATAATAGTATATCTCGAAGAAGAAATTTAGAACATCAATTAGAACATGTTATGCCTTTTCCATTTGTGAAATATTTTTTTTACAACTACACATCTACTTCATCTTGGATTTATTTATTTGGCAATAATTTCAAAAAAATAATTTGATCAACATAATGCATATACATTTATAAATACATGTTCAAAAAGAATAAAAAATAAAAAAGGAATCTCTATAGTATTTGAGCTACCCTTATTCAGTAACATTTCAAGATCTTCATCAACATTTTATTACAAGAATCCAATAATAAAATTACTCTCATGGAATGATTTGTTTCATATTTCTAGGATTATCCCTTTTATCATAGTTTTCATGGATAGTTTACAATAGTGAATGATTAGAAATTTCATTCTAGATAATAATTATATTCATTTATTTGTAGTATATCCCTAATAGAATTATTTTTTATTAATATATGATTATTTCTCTCACCTATATTATTAAATTTACTCTTTCATTTATGTTCATCATATTTTGAAAGAAAAATTAATATTTTATTCCATTGAATACTATATATTCATTATGATTTGTACATTCTCACAAGAACTCTTCATCAATTTCGAAATTTACCACAAAATTGTTAAAAAATTCCAAACAATCAAATATATTTCATACGAAAATTTCTATATATAAATAATCATATATGTTGAGCATGTCTCTTTTTTTACTTCGTCTCAACTAAACCATAAATTATTTATTCTATTATTTTTATATGATATAATGTTATACCAATACTAAATAAAATAATAACAAAATCACAATTAGAACTAGGTGTGGTATAAAAAATCATTTAGATATAGTTTATCTAGATTTATATCATTAATGGGGTTTAGGAATGAAACTCATTCCATATAGATTTATTTGTAGAAGATATTTTCATAATCATTCACACATCCACCTTTGTGTCATTGGTGGATTTCCTAGTATTTTTCTATGAAAAAATATCTTTAGAATTTTTTTAGATCTCGAGGACAAGATGAAGCAACATAAGGTAAAATAGAATTACCTCAATAACACGATTTCATATACATTTTGCAATTTATGGATATTTTAACACCAGATTTTGAAAATCATAATTCCAATAGTAATATTTCATGTATTTTTAATCTCTTATCCAAAGCACATGTCATAGGTATTCATTCATTTGAATCATGAAATTAATCATCATCACTAGAATATAAATTTCTGAAATGTACATCAACCTCTTGACATCAACGGATTACAAAATTCTTCAAGTAATTTAGTTATGACCCACTATCTATAAATTATTATTTTAGATAAATTTTTTTCTTATTTAATAATTTTTCAATAATTTCATCTATTTTCAGGTTCCTTAACCCATTTTTTCTTAGTCTCCAATTCTTTTTTATTAACACCAGTGGAAGATTTATGTGATTCTTCTAATTAATTATTATTCATCACATAATATTTAACCTCAATATAAATTTTCAATAGTTATTCATCTAGAGGATAGTTTTATTAAAATAATAATAAAAGTTTCTGTCTACATTTCTCTATTTTGTGAACTTATGTTTTCTCATGGATTTTCATAGAAATAATTTTTATAAAGAGTTTTCATCCATCCTCTAATGTATATTATTTGAACCACATACATGACTAAAATGAAATATTAAAGATAAACCCTTAGATTTTTTTCATAAAACCAATAAAATAATAGTATAGGTTTTGAACTGATTTAGTAGATCCATCATATTCACCATTTGAATATGATTCATAAAATTCATGAAACATTATATATTTTCTAGACGAACTATGAAAATGTATACCTTATAACAGAGTGGTTACCATTATATACATCTAATTATTATTCAATTTCAACTACTATTTACACTATTTTTTTGAAATGATTTATCTAAAACCTCCATGATGGTGACTATAGAGAAAAAAACTGATTTTTCCATTTTTTGGGACTTCTAATTTCCATTTAAATATTCACATCATGTACATAAAATAAAATAAAATACGGGAAATTATATATCCAACTACAATGATCAATGTTCTATATTACCAATTGAGATTCCCTACATATCACGGGAACATTCAAATGCTGAGGGGTGAATTGTTGTGAATGCATTTTACAAAATTTTAAAAAATCTTATTTTATTTAACATCTTTTGTATTTGAAATAGTGATAAATGTTGAGTAATATTAGTTTAAATCATATATTACATATTACCATGACATGAAATGAGTAATATAAAGTGAGGATAAACACTCAATTCATTATGGGGTTCATATAAATAAATGGAATCATACACCATACTATGATAATTTATTCACCATGAATCATCGATTGTATCAATAGTTATTGAAATTGATTTAAAATAGGGATTAGAATGTATCAAACTACACAAAAAATATTATTAGTTTTATTTTACACTAATGGATGACATATGTATTGTTTGATATAATCGTCCATAAGGTAATAATCTATATTCTTAATAATATATTTATTATTGTTACTATAGTCTTCACAACATTATATTTAATCATTACATAAAGCATAAGTGGTCCTCCTTTCAAACACATTGATTATAATTAATAATTTTTTAAAGATGTCACAATATAATTATATAGTGTCCACTAATTCAATAAATTCATTAATTACAATCAATTCTTAAGGAATAAGAGTAAAAAAATATATTAATAAATAACTTTTCTTTTTTATGTTTTTATGAATCTGATTACTTTACACTCTAAAACCTACACAAAATATGATCTTAAATTGCTAGTAACACAAAAATAATTTCCATTTTCTTTTAAACATGTATTAAAAATATCATGAGTGTTATAATCATAGATCAAAAAATAAATTATTCAATAATGTAAATTAATTTAATTCTTCATCTACTCCTTCTACTTCAATTAATTTTATCTAATCAATAGAATCAATAAATATTCTTATTATTCCCTAAAATAATGAATTTTGTTCTCCTATAATTTTTTTTTCATTCCCTTCAATTAATAAATATATCTAAAGGTTTCACTATTTTTATTTTCATATATTTTAAACGTATTATTTTTATCTATCCCTCACCCTAAATTTATATTCATAATGGATTAAAACAACATTTTCTCTATATTTTGAATTTAAAAATAAATTATATCTACGAATTGTTATTTAGGAATATTTTTCCAAATAGTTTTCTCCCTAGATCATGAATATTTAATTTTCCTCAACTTATAGTATCCACTAAAATCCAATGATGACTATTATATATTTTATTTAATTTTAATATTATTTAATTGTTACCATATAACAATCTAGTGGAATTGATCAATATGTTGTGGATATAATTCTTGAAATATTGAAAAAATAACCTTTTTAAATTATTATCTATTATAATATTTAAAATCCAATAACAAAAATATAGATTTGCAGGTTCATGAATCTTTTCTACATGAGTGAAACTAAAATAGTAGCCTATTCTTAATATTGGATAATCAATCCTCATTTTTATGATAGAATATTATAATTATATATATATTGGATATCAAAAAAATATATAATTAACCATGAATCAAAAATTTATTTGTTATATTTTAAACAATTTTCAATAATTCAAGCATTATCAACGAAATATTTCTTCATCAGAATATTATTTATTGATAACAAAGATAATGTATCCTAAAAATAATTATTATTTCAGAAAGGGGGTTACAATTATGAAGTTTAAAATTAATATTAAAAATTTATCCATTTTCAAATTGTATTATTATGATGAATCTTTTGATATCTCAGGTCATGCAGTCATTGTAAATGAGTAGACATTTGATGTATAAAGTTACTCTTCTAATGTTATATATGGCCCTTTATATTTCATTATTATGTCGTAGTACGTTATTCATTTAAATTTATAATTTTCTTTTATAGTATTATATTTTCCTTCCACTATTATTTTTTTGATATTAGATTCACTATGGGAATTTTACTATGTAACTCCTGACCATTTATTATTGGAAATGTTATTTAAATGTTCTGAATAGAAGAATCTTGTAATTACATGATGAACAATAAAAAATTATTATGTTTCCCATATGAATTATTATTTTACCCTTATAAAATAATATTTTCCCCTCTAATGAACTGTCATACCTATTTATTGTTACCTACAAACTCATAGGATGTCTTGTGTGGCAAATATTCTCATTCAAGAGAAGTAATTATAAATCTGTTCTTATATAATAAGAGTCACATCATTTAAAATAAATTCATTATAAATCACTTAAAATATAAATGAAATAAATTTTCTAAATATATTAATATTTTCAATATATGTAAATGAAATTATGAAGACCATAAGCTTCATGTAAACTCTACTTTGAGTTAATTGAAAAAAACAGTCATTGCATTCTCATTTTCTACCTCAATCATACCATCTTAGAAAAAACATAAAAGAGATATTCATCAATGAAGAGAATATATTTATTATGTAGTAATCCATTTATGGAATCCAAATATATTAGACAATAATTTCTTAAGCACAATAATATCTTCAAACTAATATTTAATAACCAGTTTTGAAATAGTTCAACAACCAGCTCAACGTCCCTCCCTTATAAGTTCATTTATTAAAATTTTATATAGTTATATTCAGAATCATATATGGAATTTAATTATTCCCAAAAATGCATGATCAATTATCAAAATATTTCAATCATCTATCTAAAATCTATCTATCTTGGAATTTTAATACAACAATAATAGACTACTTTATCCAAAGGAATGGGGAAAGTATTCTTCTCTATAATCATTGAGTGGATTATTCTGCGATCTCCCGAAACTCTAGGGAATCTAATTGAAATGATAATGGAATCAAAATACATTCAATAAAAGCAATTGGGTACTTCATGAAAATATTTTATTAAACTAGACCCCCAAAAAGAACATCTATATAATGGTGTAAAGTAAGATATATAATGCATATGTTTGTTGGTGTTTAATATATATTTTCTAATTCACAAATAAATATCAGTTCTTAATGTTTCAATACCTTCAAATCATAATATATTATAATTTTAAATATAGATTTATATATAACATAAATAAATGAATAAAAAATCAGTAATGTTTTTGTTAGCATGTTTCATCTGATTATTTGAAGTAAGACATATAGAAACTTATGATAGTAATGATATTTTTATTAAATGATATCAAAATATAAATTATTTCCCTATTTTAATATGAAAATTAAACAAAAATCTCCAACTTTTGGACCCCCTAACATAAGTAAAAATTATTTTTTTTCTTCTTAAATGCCATCTTATTGCTTGAATTAGTAACCAATAAAAAGTTTGTACATGTTAGTATATTATTATGATTGTCCTTAATACCATTATCATTAAATTATCAATAATATAATTATTATTTTTTTTATATTTTGAAATTAAAATTTTATGTATGAAACAATTGACATAGTTTTTTTATTACTCTTTTCATTTAATACCGAATAAAAAAATTCAATAATCAATTAAGTAAATAAATGTAAATAATTTTTTATGAAAATAAATGATGTTTCATAATAAATAAAATATAACTACACTAAATGATAATAAAACATTCTACATTCAAAATTTAGTATCCTTAACAATTACGTGAATTCATTTTTCATCACTTGTATTTATACAATTATTTTTCCCTTAATATTATCAAAATACATTTGATTATTTATATATTGAAGTCAAATTAGGTTGAAACATTGTTTCACCATGTATATGAAAAATTAAGGATATTTAATTCTTCTTAATCCCTTATTTTTAAATGTATTAAAATGATATTTTTCCTTCATGAATCATAAAATACATTATTCTATGTGTGGTAAAAATATTTGTGCTCTACAAAAGAGAAAATTATTTTTGAAATGCCCCCTTCCTTAAAACATCATACAAATACACACCAATGATCTAATATAAACTAAAATATAATATCACTAATTTTTTGTATATATTTATATCATTCATAAGATAATTTTTAAAAAACATTATTTTTGGCATGAATGTATACTGATTCATCATTCACATCAATATCAGAAATATATAAATATAAATGAGTACATGTTATTGCGTGAGAATTAGATGATAATATAGGAATTGGTTTTAATAATCACATGAGATTGCTAATATGACAATACATATCTTTGAAAAAAATCAGTTTCTATTACTACACTTCTATCATGTTAAAACATCAACCGAGTGCACCAAATGATAAGTTCTTTATCTTAATTCAATAATATATGTTTTTCTTGTTATCGTTTATTTAGAAAACATTTAATTGTATCCATAGTTTGAAATGAATGTGTCACATCTATATTATAAAAAATCATGAAAGCGTGTATCATTTATTTCTAGTCGATCTACATAAACTAAAATACAATAAATAATTTGAATATGTATTTTTAGTCAAATATATCAATTAATAATTGGGGAATGCCTATGGACTATCGAGGTGCCCCATATCATTTGGAAGACTACACATTCATGACTTCAACCCAATTTATTCTAGGATTATGGAGAGGGTATTGAAATGGGAAATTTTTTTTTGTCTTTCGGTATGAAGATAACTCTGGATAACAATATGTTTGTGGAATCCCTGATGCATGATATTTCTTCCATCATGGTTACCAAGGTTTTCATTAAGAATATTGGAAATATCCTCACCAAATTCTTCTGGTATCCATTATCTTAAGGTAAGTTGCGCTAGGTCATAGAACAAGATGGCAATGCTGGTGTGAGAGAGTGGTATCAACATATGCAGTATGGTGGAAACTATTCACTACAAGCATGAAAATATTTCATGGTGTTTTCTGGAACAACATTCTATTTGTGGGAATATAATTTATAGTTACACTTAGAGTCTCCGGGATACTGAAGAGGGACACTCTTCACCTCTTTTGTCGATGATCTCTCCCTTAATCACTTTCCTTAACCATCGGACTTGTAGGATCATTGGGAGTTGGGATCTTTCATTAGGGAACTAAAACTAGTTCGTGGATGTTCTCAGATTTCCTAGATGTCCTGTCACTAACCATTCCTCTCGAGAACTAGTCATTTCCTCTCCATCATCATAGATGTTCTGGATATGGAGAAATATGACCGATTCAATCTCATTGAGCTGAATTCAGAGTCAAAAAAATGTTTTTTCACCCCTTCTTCATCAGGGTTATTATAATAGAAGGACTTCATGTATATCTTAAATGAGCAAGGTTAGTCTAATTTGTGGGATGAGGTTATATGGGAAAATAATATCCCTAACATGTTCAATTTTCTCACTTGGAGAATCCAGAACGGTGTTATCCCAACTAATGAAAAATCCCACATTGTGTTATCACCATTGCTTCTAAGTGGATGATTTGTAAGGTTCAAAGGGTGGGGAGCACTATTCCATTGTTAATTTGTAGTTATTTGGAATTATATTTTTTGAATATCCATAGGGAGTTCAATATGGCCCCTACCATAGCTATGGATAACCTTCCCTATCGTACTATATGGTACCATGGCTCTAGGGGAGGAGGCTTAGAAAGTTGATCTCTCACTATGGTGCTACATTCAAGGTGATAGTGTCTCAAGAAGGCATGGAAAAAGGTGAGATATGATGGGGTGTCTTTGATGTATTGCACAAAAATAGGGTATGCAAGGAATATATTATTTGACAAGGCCATGGTTGTGAGGAAGGGGATGGAGGCTCCCTCTCTACTTCTCTTTAATACAGGTTCATGCGATGATATTTTGAATAGTAGTAGTATAGATAACTGGATCTATTGGAGGCCTCCCTATATGATCTACAGAGCGCACTTCTCTTTGACTTCCTTGTCTTGCATTCCCTGGCATTGGAGTGTCCTTATGGTCTCTTCCCTCTTCTGAAGAAATCCTTAGAGTGGTCTTTATTCTTCATCATACGGTTTCATCACCTGATGTTCTTTCCAAGAGTGTTCTTCATCAATCATCCATCTTCTTCTTATCCTTCTCCCTAGAGATTCATTCCCCCACTATTGTTTAAATTTTTAGGTTTTCACCCCCGGATCCCTTAGACTTTCCTTATCTTCTTCATATTTTGGATTTATCCCCATGTTCATAGTAGGGGTTCAATCCTGTTAACCCCTAGTTTCAATGGTGTTTTTGGGTTATGATTCTATTTCGGTTGGGGTGTTTCAATGGAGCAGTGACATATATTTTTCTAGTGGAGTTTTCAGTGAATATGACATTTCTTGATTGGTCGTGTCATGAAATTGGAATTAATTAACTCTAATACTCCCTTATACACTCTAGATCCATGGCTGCCTTCTATGTCGGTTAGGTCCAAAAAATTGAAATGTGTTTATGGTGGTTTAGTGTTTCATTGTATGGTGGGGTCCAGATGGATCGGCCTGAATTCTGGAGATAATGGTGTGTATATTTCTCCTGGTGATTTCAGTGAAGATATTGACTCTCTGTGAAGGTTGCATGCTTCTCCTACTCTTCAATAGCTTATGGTACCATCTCTCCTCCCAAGGTTAGCCAAGTGAAGTGGTTGTCTTATCAGCTTTTGTAGGAGTGATTGGATTGGTTATCAGTGATCAGTGAGTAAATTTTGTTGGTCGGTTGTTATAGTATATTTTCATTGATGGATTGTATTCTGGTGAATGGGAATCCATCATGATGTATGCAATTGGTTTAAGCATTATGTTGTGGTGTTTGAATGGAGAAGGAGATGTTGATCATGGATTTGTGTTCGTGGATGTTCTGGTGGTTCTGTGTGATTTTGGTAATGTTCTTTCATTCAGGTAATGGATGTTAGAGATGTGGTCGATGATAATAGCTGATGAAGATGATAACATTATGATGTGTATACATAATGGGCATGATGGTTATATGATTTGAAGCTGACAACATGATAAATGTCTATGAGGTGAGGTTTGATGTCATTTCGAAACGCATACCATGGTGAGCAGTATGTGGTTCAATATTAAATTGGAAAGTTTTTTTTATTTGGGTGTTGAATTTTATTTTCTGAATTCTGAACATGTTGTGTACTGTGAATGGGGGATATGTGTGAATGGGGGATCATTATGTATGGTTACCACTTTCCAAAAGATGGATTCTTAAAAAAACAAAAAATGGATTTTTGTCTGTAGGAAGCCTCCCTTGTATGGTTTGAAAATGAATATAGAAAGTTCATGGGTCTTGGGGGTCATGCGAGGCGGAGGTGTTGTTGTTGATTGCATGATTTACACACTGCCTCCCATCGGTGGATGCTTTAGATATATTTATCTTCATATCATGGGGGTTACATGAATGTGCTACATTGGGGCTTCTCTATATCCATCATATTATGGTCAGATTGGCTTTAGAGGAGGATTTGATTCAGGCATGGTCCAGTGATACACGCATCTTTGATGGTTCAAGATAATTCTTTTTCTAATGGAGCTATGATATTCATATGAAGAGGGGTTCTATACACACAGACACTAGGGTATGGTTCATTTAACTTATGATTCCTTTTTGGAATCCATCTATTATTATAATGATAGAAAATATTCCTGGTAGGTATTTTTTATTGGAAAGCAGAACTTTCGGAGTGTGTCAACTAATTTCCCCTCGTATCTATGTTGATGTTGATGTGTCCAAATATTCAACAAAATTTTTTGGGTTTCTATTTGTGAGGAGTTCTGGTATATGAAAGTGGTCCTCTCTGAAAAGTGAGAGAATTATAGTTCTTAATACAGAGAAATGGGATATGAAATGACAGCATGAAGGAGTGGGGGTAAGAATGATCTTCTGGATCTAGATGGGGGACTCAAAAGAGGGAAATATAGAGATAGTTTGAAGGACGTTGGTTACAAGGGGATTTCAAATGAACAATTGGTGACTAAAGATGTAGTTAAGGATCTGAATCTGATGGTGGTTGATTCATTTACGATACTACATCATGAACTGAGGGTTGGAAATGATCTAAGTCTTGTGTTCTCTCAATAAAATTCAGATACATGGACTATGTAGGCAATGGGAGGTGAAGGTGGTGATATCATGGTCCTAGATCATCCAGGTGGAGGTCCCATGGCTCATCCCTACTTTGATGAGGCTTTTAAAGACAGAAGTTGTGTTCCCACACTAGTGATAAAAAAACTCTCTATTTTTGGTGGTTCCAATTCTTAGGCCGATATTGGGTTGCTAAAATATACACAGGTCTCTAATGTGACTAAGGAAGTGTCCCTAAGCCGACAATTGCCCCATATTTTCAAGGTTATAATGCCAGCTGTGGTGCATAACCAATTCTCACTGTTGGATGAAGATGAGAATGAAAATGAAGATCTCAAATAATGGTATACAATCATTACATGATGGAAGAATATGATGGTCGGGATTAGAAATTGAGAAGATTAGTAGGCAATTGAAAAAGATGGGGTCTCACAGAGAAGTTCAAACTATGAGCAAGAGGGTTTGGATTTATCTGGTTCGTGTAAATGGAAGAATGGAATAGACCTACCTAGAAGTCCCCTGACTCCTAAGTGGGGGGAAATCCATAACCATTTATTGTTTATTCAGGTACTCAAAAGACAATAGTATCCAGATCGACATGCAAGAAAAGGTGTAATGGCATAAAGGCTATCCCGAGGGTATCTTCTTTAAACAATGAATTGGAATGGTTTCTGGTATGTAGACCATGAAGATTCCTTAAAAAGGTTAAAAACCACCTCTGCACAGAGTTGAGAATAAGGAGAGTGGAATGTTGGATTATACATCAAACAGAAAATGAGGGATTTCAGTGGTAGTTGGAGGAACTCATAGATGAAGCGACCATAGAAAAATGATGGAATCATTATATGTAATTCTAGGAAGATATGCTGGAGGAGGTTCTGGTCATTCAAGCATCAAATGAGGATGCAGAAATGATAAATGGAAGACCAATTCAAGTGTACCCAATCAACGAGTAGGGTGATTGGATCAACAAAAAAGATTTAATTGTGACCAGAGGCTTTAATAAATGGAAGATAAGAGTATAGTATTTCATTCAAGTATGGGACACGATGCATTCCAAATTTTATGATATTATCAATGATGATCAAGATAAAATGTTAACTGGTCTATCCTGGAAATTATTTAGTGTAGTCACATCTAATAGTTTCATGTCGACCATTAATATTTTTTGCCTTCTATTGTGCATGATGTGTAGTTGACTTGCTGGTTTCTCTCATTTTCCATAAAATACTTTTATAATACAAATTTCACTTAGTAGTAGATGTCACTTTCTTCATACGTGGAGGGAGGGGAACAAAATATCATATTGGATTTGTAGGATTTAACTTGTTTTGTGGATGTATTTTTTCATAATTATTAATGGTGATTCCATTTGGGTTCACCATTTCAGGCCTCCATAGATGCCAGTCCATGGACAGGGGTCGTGGGGGAGCTATTTTCTCCATTGTTTTTTTGTACCCTTTTCTCATTGAATAAAATTCTAGTTAATGATGATAATTTTGGGAGGCATGAATTTTATTTGAAAAAATTCATAAATGATATTAATGTCAACTCATTATAATAATAATTTTTAATGCCTTCAGTATCATTCAAATATCGAGTGGTAATATTTAGTTTGTAGTCAATCCAACAATTTTCTAAATCCATACATTATTTTCCCATGAAATAAACTATTCAAAAACTGATGATTCTTTGATCTTAAAACTATGACATAAACTAGAGTCCTTGACTCCTCTATTACATTCATAAATTTCTTAATGGAATTGTTGGGATATGTATGACTATGTAAGGATGAAGCATATTTAAAGCAAAAAATACTAAATAATTAAAATAAATAGGAAATTATAAAATTATATATAATTTATAAATGAGTATAAAATATAAAAATGAATAAATAATTTATATATATATAAATTTATAAATTTATATAACATAAAAATAATAATTTATAAAAGTATAAACATATAAAATTATTGTTAAAATTTAAAAAGTATACAAGTATAAAAATATAATTTATAAATATTTAGATATTTATAAAATTATATAGATTAATAAATATAGAAAATATTTAGATGTATTTAATTATTAAATTTATATAGATTTTGTAAATTAATGGACATGTTAGGAAAAAATATATCTATATTTTTTTACAAAAATAAAAAAAAGTATTAATATTTATAAAATATAGATAGTATAATTTATAAGAGTAATTATTAGGAATTTATAAAACTATATAAAAATTACAAATTTATAATGACACAGAAAAAATAAATTTGTAATTTATAATTTCATAACAATCAATGTAATTAAAAAATAATGTAAATATGAGAAAAATTTACAATGTAGATTATTTATAATCATTTGTATGAAAAACATAGATGTAATATATCATCTATGATATTTTTTATAAATTTAAATAAAAGAATAAATAGTATTTTTAAATGTATATAAAAAAAACTATAAAATAATAATATTATTATATAAAAATTGATTAATATATAGATTAATATTTATGAAAACTATTGAAATTATTAATTTTCATCCCATAATACCACCTAATATAACGAAAAATGATTTTTTAATTAACAATTTAAATACAATAAATCCTTCATATATCAATTAAATGTATTAAAAATTATATAATCTTTATTTAAAATTAAACAAGGATGGTGGGATCCTAGTTATCAATGTGGATATTCAATAAGAGGGTTGATTTCTAAAATACATAGTGAATATTGAATGATTTATTATGGAACAAAAATATATGTATAATTGTTTGGAAGGATATTTGAGGTGTTAGTATACCAACATTATTGGAGGAGATCAAACCAAAGTGGAAAGAGAGAGAAAAAGATAAGGAATTAGTTAGTTTCATTGATTTTATAACTATAATTATAGTTTTATAAACCATAAAAATATTCTACATTATTACTAAAATGACATTATCAAAATAGAAAATAGTATTCTATTTCAATTTCCCAAAAATGTTAGAATATACCCTCTATTGTTAGGTGTGGAAGAATAGTAATTATTGAATTTCTTTAATATTTATTTAAATTTTTAGATTATACCCTTAGCTTTATATGAATAAAAAAATAGTTTAAACCTCTTTTTTGTAAAATATATCATATATATTGAGTTTATGACACATAAATAATGATAATGTATTAAAAACTCTCACTAGAACTAGAGCTAACATGGTTTATTCAGCTAATGTCTAACACGGGTTTGGTGAAATATTAGTGACATCTTGAAAATGACATTAATTCTATAATAATTACAATATGATGGGGTCCACCTATTAAAGGAAGTATTACTAGTATAGGGTATTTTTTTCACTGAAATATCGAGATGATTTATTTTAAAGGAATGATAGTGTGATTTTTTCATTCCAATAATATTCATCTTATTAGAGTCTGTGGATGATGATTTCTATATTGTAGGGTATATTGAATATGTGTCTCGGTTATAAATTGTATTTAGTGTTGTGGATTGGTCTAATCCCTATGGAATTTCTCTATTTCAATGGATTCTATTTTATTATGATTTTATAAACTATTATTTAGGGATATGTATTAGATATTATAGACCTATTCAAAGAATAGAAATTATATTTTTGATTCAAGGATCAAATATAAAATTTTCATAATATTTATTTTATTTCTATATCATGGTTATAAGTTATGTTTCTTATATATTATACTTATTATAATAAAAAATATTAATTTTTGAGGGATTGTGTTTGACATGGAAAAATTCATTGGTGTTTACATTTCCCTACTAATACATATTTCAAATATAAATCACAAGTACAAACATTGAAAGGAATGATATTTTCACATTGTTAAATTTAAATTTCAATAATATAAAATTCAATTATAAAGGAATATTTCTTAATTATATTTTTTAACTTTTAAGCCTTTTTAGAAGAAATATCCCTAATGCCAACTTATAAATTTTTTTGAGAGGCAATGCCTTGGCCAAAACGACCAAAGCACAAATTTTTTTAAAGGAATGTTTAGAATGTCTATAGAACGGGATCATATGAAAATATTTTTCATGAATGGTAATAAGAGAATCGGGTAGGTCTTCACACCAGGTAATGTTTTGATTAACTCCAAAATTGTCCATGCCTTCACCAACCATGATTTCTTCCTGATAAACATGTGTGATGATGTAGTTCAGATCAGAGAGCAATCTGTTGCATTCCATTCAACGAGTAGTAATTGACCAAGATAAATGAGTTACACATTCCAAATTGCTTGAATGATGGTCGTCGAGTGACATTAAATGCAAAGGTTGTTCCAAAAATTAACCATGGAAAAATTAATCTCATGAATCAATCCCATCATCTCAGCTTCAATGGCATAGTTAGTTCCACAATGACCCATAAAGTAGCATAGAATCTACTTGAGGTGGTTCATAAAGATTGTGCCTCACCGTACAGGTCCCAAATTTCCCTTGGAGGCTAAAGGTAGGTTTATTTTGATCCATCTAGGGATAGGAGATATCCAGAACACCCACAAAATGTGATGTGGTTTACAAAAGTTTCCATCTATATGTATATTTTTTTGGATTCCAAAATCATGCACGGTATTGGGGAAATGGCCTTTTGAATCAAAGAAGATTAATGTATGGCAATAAGGATCTGAGTACAACCTACATTATGATTGTGTGAGTAGTTGTTATGAATAATTAAATTCTGATCATTCCAGATCACATAGTGATGCTCAGAAACTGCCGCAAAGAATAGGTTTCTGATTTTTTGAGATCTATCCTACATTGCACATCTTATAAGTTGATTATTTGATAGATTCAAGAATCAACAATCTGCAATCAATGATTTCAAAAATATAGTCCCAATGTTTAGAACAAGTTTCACAAGAAAGGAATATGTGGTTTTCATCTTCTCTATATTGATTACAAATTTTACATTTAGAGTAAATATGAATTCCAAAAAATTGAACGAAGATATCAGTGGCGTCTCTACTGTGAGCTAGGTGCCAGATCAGACTGAATCGTGAGGGATTTATTAAAGGATTGTTGAAGTGTTTCATCCAGTAATAATCATTCTCATTTTTACAACATATATGAGTGTAGTAGTTTTTAGAGGTAATCATTCCATTGTGATCCAAATCCCAAATTAAAAAATTCTTGTTGTAAGCAAAAGGGTAGCCATCAATGAGATTCAAAATAGTATCTACGAGATGATTTTTTTGAGAGATTAAATCATATTTGATAGTGTTTTTTGTGTTTTTTGAAATTTTATTAGGATAAATCATTGAGATTAAAGGCGCACCATTACTGTTATCAAGCCAAAATTTCATTGATAGATCTCTAGACACCATCCACCTAGAGTAATTCATAATGTTGGAGAAGGAGTTTTTCATGGCAGGCCATACGTAAGAATTAATAAAGCTCATATTTCCAATCATTAGTTTATCAAGAAAACAATTTTAGCAAAAAATGAGGGATTCTAAAGAATTTTGGAAAAGATTCCATGTAATCGAATCTTAAAGCAATTCATTAAAGTATTTTATGTTTTTTATACCAATTCCACCATTCCCAATAGGCTTGCTACAATTTTACCAAGGTACCGTCACGAGTTTCCTTTTATGAGTACTACCGGTCCAGATGAAATTTTTAATATATGTGTTCATTTTTTTGATAATACCAATAGGACATTTGTAAACCATCATAGATTAGACCATTATAGAGACAGTAGTGGATTTAAAAAGGCCATTACATACTTCCATAGAGAGAGATTTACCCTTCCTAGTAGAAATCTGGTTAAAAACATGATTAACGACAGTGGACAAGTGGAATGATTTGGGTCTACCCCAAAACATGTGGACACCAAGGTAAGTGAAGGGGATAAAGCATTCCTTCAGACCCATATCATTGATAATATTATATTTTCTATTAAGGGGAAAATTCATCCCAAAAAATACATGATTTGATCCAAATTATGGTTTGACCGGAGACCTCCTCATAGTGAGAGATATCAATTTTGAGGTTTAGAATGTTTCTTTTTCCTCCATGAAGGAATAAAAGTTGATGTCATTGGTATAAAAAAGGTGAGTTGGAGAATTAACATTTCTGGAGAGATGAATAATTTTCAATTTATTTTTAACCACCAAATGATTGATCAGTCTACTGAGGTAGTCTTCCGCTGTTGAAAAGAGAATAGAAGAGAGAGGGTCTCTTTTTCTAAAAACTTTTGTGCATGTAAAGTTACCTTTTGGAGAGCCATTGATCAAAATGGAGATAGTGGCCAAGTCGAAGAGAGTTCAGATCAAAACAATGAAGTGCACACTAAAACCAAAACATTGATGGACTTTAATGATAATACTTCAATCCATGGTGTCAATGTCTTTCCTAGTGTCATGTTTAATAGCTATATTCCTTCTTCTATTAGTTTTATTCATGTTTTTGATACATTCAGAGGAATGATAGATACAGTTTTGAATTGATCTACCTTTTATAATGCCAAATAGGTTCCATGAAATAATTTTTAAGTAATATTTGATAGCCTAATAGAAATGATGTTGGTAATGATTTTTTAGAGAGTGTTGATGAGACCGATGGGTATGATAAGATTAATTTTAGAGGCATTATCCAATTTAGGGATAAAGATGAGAAACAGAGCATTGATAGAATGAGGGAACACCCCATTTTCTAAAAGGATTTAACAATAATTGAAACATCATATTAATCCACATCCCAATAAAGTTGGATAAAATAATTATAAAAGCCATTAGGACCCAAGGAACTATTTGGATTCAGACAGATGATAGTGTCTTTAATTTCATGAACTAGTGGTGTGTTAAGAAGGAATATATTGCTCAAATTATTGATCACTAAAGGAATGACCTCTGGAAGGAGGTCATTATTGTTATCAATTCCACTAAATATTTTTTAATAATATTATACTATATGTTGAGCTATGTCATCATCCTTGTAAAAAAATATGGCCCTCATCCTTTAAGAAGGTTAGAGGTCTGCAGGCCTTCCTGATTCATTCCAGGGCGTTATAGAATTTGGTATTTTTTCCCCATAAGTTATGAATTTAATGTTATAATCATTATTTCTCATGTTGTCTATAGAAGTGTGCAAATAATTGAGATTGATCACATCATTTATTTCTTGAGTGGGGTAAGTGTGGAGGTCTGAGTTGGTGCTTTTGTTTTGGAGATCATAGAGTTCATTCTCAAGAAGAGTAATGTCATTGTTAATTTTTTTGTCATTGGAGTTACACCACGATTTGAGAGTCTATTTTAGGTGTTTTAGTTTGAGGTTTCTAGCAAAGGCATCCTTACTATGAGACATTGAGTAACAAGAATATTTTATGACATGACTGCAATCTTCATCTGAGAACCAAAAATTATTGAAGCAAAAGAGAAATCTAGTTTTCATGTCTTTGGAGGAAATGTTTACCAATATGGGATAACGATAATAGTTCATTCTATGAAGTGGTGCTAAATAAAGTGTCTCGTTTATCTAATGCAAAGAAATTTGTAAATGCTTTGTCCAATTTGTAGGAAACCACATTATTATAATGTCTAAAATACCAAGTGTATTTTTCTGTAGTGCTAAAAATTTGAATAAGATTGTTATCCTCGACTGAGGTTTCAAATTCTATAGTGGAGATAATTTTGTGAGATTGGCTGATTTTTTCACTACAGTTAAAAATAACATTAAAATATCCCATAAGATCCCTAGGAGCATTAGTGTTGGTGCCTAAATGAGAGAGATCATTCCCAAGAGTTCTTCTATCTTGGTATATATTCTTAGCATACACAAAGGAGAAGAAAGAGCCAGTACCGTCAATAGAAAAGGTGCAAGGTAGGATCTGATCTAAGATACAAAAAATAGAAAAATCCTATAAAGATGAATGTGACAAACCCCATAGACAATCATAATTTATATTATTATTGATTTCACTAGAAAACATGTAGTTGTGTTGAAACAAGTGATAATATTTAGAAGAGAAAGGTATTTTTGGTTCCTCAATAGCAAAAAGGGTAGGGTGATGCATGTTAGCCATTATTTTCTTAACATTTAGGGTTTTAGAGTTGGAAATGCATGGACAACTCCTTAAAAGGATCGTCATTTAAACTAGAGTTTGGAGTTAGAACAACCATTTTATTTTTTCTAGATCCTTTATTTCTATTAGAACTTCTAACCTATTGAGTAGAAGTGGTCATTCCTTGTTTAGTATTGGAATTATTTGGTGGATTATTCAAGTGTGTATTCATATCTAAACCTATGGTATACATTGAAACTGGTGGCAGATCATTGAGACTCTGAGATACTAGTTTTTCAGGCTTAGTGACGCATTCAGCATTTTTTACAGTTGGGGGAATGGAGTTACCTAGAACCTTTGGATCCACTGTGGATAACATATCGGTAAAAGTTGGCGATTACTCCTATTTCAGGGGGTCTTTATATACCAGCATATTTAATGGTTCTAACATAACTGGTAGCCAATCATGTGCAACTGGATTTAATGGTAATCTAGAAAAAGTAGTAGATGAAGCACATAAAAACTATGTCTTGGGATGGTCTACTTTTTTGAGAGAGTGTGCGTGAGTAGAGGGAGTTGAAATTAGAATCATGTCACTATTTACAGTGTTTTTTTTGTAGTAGTAGGGTGTCGATTTAGTGTTTTTTATATGACATAAGTGTGATGGAACAAATTCAAGAGAAATAACATTAATGTAGGATTCCATGGAACTCTTAGAGGTAAGCAGAAAATTACAGTCATTATTAACATAGAGCATGTTTTTAGACTTCATATATGAAACTTTAGTTGGAGCAGTTGGAAGAGTGGGAATATATGATATAGGAGGTTCCAAAGTAGACATATTTTGGACAGATTGCAAGTGAATCTACTTGTGTTTCTGGGGGTGTTTAAAAATCTACATATGTTTGGGAACTAGAATAGATGTTGTACAGTTATGTAAAATAGGTTCCATGACCTTTTTCATGTCCACATCAGTTTCTACAAAGGGTAGAGACTACCTCTTTGGGATCGATGAGGTGTTCTCCTCAGCCTTTCCATTGAGTATGGGACCATTATTATGAGTGAGAGTGCATGTATTGTAGGTACATTCCTGCTCAGTGGATAACATCATACTATCTAGTACCAGATTTGAAATTTTAGTTAAGAGTCTTGGCTCATTAATCAATTTGTCTTCTTCTTTAATATCATTTTCCCATTTATTACCCTATTTTCCCCTATGTACTCCTTCATGTGTGTTTCTTTTACCCAAACTTTTTTTTGGGTGGTTCATGTAGGTCTATCATGGTGGTTTTGTCTTTTCTATTTTTTCTTATTTCCATCCAATAATTCTCAATCGGTTGTGTAACCTGATTTATAATCACCCTATAGTTATATATAGTGTGTCCAATGATTTTAAAATGATCACAAAAGGAGGGATTCTATTCATATTCCACTATAATTTCAGTTTTTTAGTCATTAGAATTGATGTTAATTGAGTTGGGTAACTTTGAGTCACGATTTATTTCTATCATTATTCTAGCAAAGAGACCCAAATAAACATTTAAAGCCATGTGATCAATTTTTAGAGGACTTCATATGGAAGAGACATTGTAATTCATGATTTTTGGGTGCCAAAATAAATGTTGAGACTATTAAATTTAATCTATACTTGTGCCAATGTGTTCTTATGTGTGTGTGGATTAAAGGTGGAGACCCACACTAAAATACTAGATAATCCTGGTTTGAGGTTAAGAGTACCAGTCTTCCAGACTCTTTCAAGATCCTCATGTGATTTTAATAGTATGTAGAAATAGCCTTTACCTATGGGAATTAGCTTCCAATTTTTAGAATTCTAGCAGTGTTCAATCCGTGAATGAAGTTTAGTTATTGGTGAGGGACGATTACCTTTATGGTAGGATATGCGACCAACTACTGAGAATTTTCACAGCTATGCTCGTTTTGAAGGGCATATGGGTCCTCCTCCACTAGATAACCACCATAATAAAAATTAAAGACTAGGGAGGGCTTCATCATGAATTGATTATCTGGATCAGACCCTTTCAGTGCATCTCGAAACGAAACCCCTTGAGATATACCTGCAAGATGACAACTACATGAATCTGTTCTAGATGCATCTTGCTTTCGGGCAGCCACTGTAAAATTTTTCTGAGAGGGGAGGTTTAATTTCTCAGGATTTGCAAAATGGTTCAAATCAATGCAACTAGAAGAAAAGAAATTTGAAATTTAGGAGAAGAGAGAAATGATCAGGGGAAAATCCATGAAGTGTTGAGGGTTTTTAGCGTGAGATGGTCTCCCATCTCTCTAAATCCTGTCTTCGGCCTATTTTTCATAAAATAATTATTCCATCTTACAATTATTTAGATCTAATGATTTTTTTAAAAAAATAATCCTTAAAATTTGTTATAGTTTTCATTTCTAAAATATATTGATTTATTAATTATAATTTTAAAATTTTAATTTCAATCCATTATAAATATTAATGGATGTTGTTACATTATTTCCTTTTAGAAAATAAAGAAATTTAACTTTTTTGTTCTCAATTTTACTCATCATTGATAGTCATATCTATGAATTTTAGGTCTCGTGTTTTCCTAAAAATACTATGAAAATCAATATAAATTAAACAAAAAATATAAATAAGAATTTATATGAAACCTCCAAAATTTTAGGAATGTTCAATTATTATTTTTTGGAGGATTCTCCAATTAAATTTGGATTTATTAATATAACAAAAATATCTAAGATAGTATGATTATTTTTTTGAAACTCTACAAGATTACTATGTATAGGGAAAATATATCATTTACTTTATATATGAATAATATTTTTATAGGATAAAAATGAGAGATAATCCCAAAACGTTTATAGTGGAATAAGTATTCCCATTATATAATAATTCATGGTATTCTTACCCATTCATGTTAACAATGTGTATAAATAATTTTTAAATTAATTTATATTTTAATACACAGTTTTAAACCCAAAAAATAATTTTATTCTCATTATTTGGGTTGGAGAAATTTTTTCTTATTGGGAGAAATGAATTTCCCTTAAAATGATTATTCATGAGATTCTTTTTTGGAGATGTGTAATTGATATCATATAATAGGTCAGTCAATAATGGTTAATTTTTTATATTGATCTCTCCTTTCCACCGATAATATAATATACTGATTTTCACTAGATACGGATGTTGAGATACTATATCCATGAACTTTGGGATACTTATTTATTTATCAAATTTATTATGTCATGAATTAAAATAATGTTGTCCAATTTAGAGATTTTCAAATTTGGGAGATTGGGCACTCTCCATAATGATTCTTTTTTGGTATGTCGCACCCGTCTATCTTATGAGATTAATTATTTTACACTGTATTGATGGATCATTATGTCTATGAACGAAATTAATTATGTAGTTTTATAAATATTATATTATAATATAATAATAATGTAAATTTTTAAGAGATTATTTTTTAAAATAATTTTGTTTCATAAAAATTATTCTTATTTTGAAATAAAATAATGATTAAATTGGTTTCTTTCAGAATATTTAATAAATATTTTCAAATTAAATGAATTTTTATCAAAGAATATTATTATTTAAAGAAAACATATAATTAATTTTGGGATTTAATAATATTTTGTGAAATAATATAATTGTTCTATATGTTATTATTTCTTACAAAACTATTTTGAATATTATAGAAAATTTGTTTGGATATAATTTCTTAGTGTATTTTTTTCTTCATTTTAAATTTAATTTAGCTTTTCTAGTTTTAAGAAATGGTTTTCATTTTCATCTGTAATGTATATTTACAAAGAGGTATCCAAAATACGCAAACACTTATTTTTAGTGATGTATTAACATTGTGTTTATGGGACATGTAATGAAATAGTTCTTATAATCAAGGTTCAAAGGGGACACTCCCAGTGGTATTGGTTTTGGATATTTTAATGGGGATTGAAATAATAAAAATGATATTTAGTTATATATTTGTGTAAAACTCCCTTGAATGTATTAGTATAAGGGTTAATTTAACAAAATAAAGAACCCCAATCATATTTTATGAAAATGTTTAATTTCCATCTAAATTTTAAATTAACTAGTTTTATTTTTTTTGAAATAGGATAATTGACTAAAATTTGGTTAACTATTTGTTTTCATAAAATAGGTATTTAGGGTGATAACATTTATTTTTCATTTATTGGAAAAAATTATTTATTTTTATTTATTTGGTAACATGTAATTTTTATCATTATTAGAGTTTTAAACAATATAATATTTGATCTTGTATACCATCCACCACAATGAAATTAAATTAACATCAATTTAGAATAGATATATTATAATTTTCTTATATCCATTATAATGTAAGAAATAAATTTGGGTAAGGAATAAGTTTTTATGAATTATGAAATATAAGCAGAACATGCATCACTATTAATAATATAAATTATCCCCATGTGAATTATATTCCTAATTCTGGATGAAAATAATTTAACAATTTCAATTTTTAAACAATACAAGTTTAAAGGATTTATTATTCTAAAAAAGTGATTTTTCATTAAATATGTTATATTCATTTGATTGAAAATTATAGTAAACTTAGAATATGAATATTAAAATATAGAAATCATGATTTTAATAATCATATCAAGATATGACGTAGAAAATATTTTTGTATTTTTTAAAATAATTAATTTTTTAAAAATAATAATTTTTATTTTAAAAATATAGAATCCTTAATTATATAATTATTATGAAATAATGAAATAAAAATTTATGATACAATTATTATAGACCAAATAAATTTTTAGGTTGTAATATATATAATTTCATAGAATGTTATTGATCATAAAAATCATGGGCATAGATTTTGAATATATATGTAATGATTTTATTCAACATAAAATTAATTTTTTTAATTATTTATTAATGTTTTCATTGTGATACATTCCATTTTTTTGTTAAAAAAAGTCACTAGTGAATTAATTTATCTCAATTAATTCCATGTGAATCAAAATTTTCTCTTTTTATTTAAAATAATTTTTTTTCAAATTATATATTTTCCAAAAATGGATATTGAATTTTTTTATTAAAATAGTTTAAATTATTTTATTAAAAAAATTATGAATTGAATCTTATAATTTTTTTTACATTTTTGGGTTACAATGAACAAATTTTTGTATGATTTCCATTTCCCATTTTGTAATGAAAAATACTAATCAATGTAATGTTTATCCCAACTTTAAATGATAAAATAGATTATAAAAATTAAACTATGGGATAAGTTATAACGATTTATCAGGAAGATTAATTTATTTCACTTGATTTGGTTATAACAACTATAATCTCCAAAATTCAATAAAATGGAATTTTGATTTCATTTTACATGGATAATGAGTTTTAAATTATCTTATAAAAAAAATAATTACTCAATCTCACTCTCATTATTTTAATATAAGTAATTTATTTTCTAGATACATCACATTCATATTTTACAAGTGATCAAGAATGAAAATAATTTCTAACATCTTATTATGGGAATTTATGAGGATGTGGTATATGATATTAATTTTTAGTAGATGTGGACCTCATCGAGTAAATTTGGGATTCTTAGTGGATTTTTCAACTGATATTTTGATGGTAGAAGATATATTATGCATAGGATAAATCATTAGTGATTACAGTGATGTTGCTCACTTGATGAAGTTAAATGAGACTTCAAACTGACCTGATGCAAATTAAAAAAGTCATAATGAATGGGATTTTCAATCATTATTTCAGTAAAAAGGTCCATAAGAAAGAAAAATATATAGGAAATGGGAAATCAAGCATGATTATTCCATCCAATGAGCCATTTCTAAATGAATTGACTTGGGAATGTACATGATTTTTTCCACCTGATTCTTCAAAAGGATCAAAACCGTGGGTGATAGAATGACTTGAGAGATGAGAAACCGGTCTTTTCATCGCCCACAGTTTATATTCATTTAGTTAAGGACTACTCCTATCCATATTTGGGAGGGGTTCCAAAAACACAATTTGAATATGTGGAATCCTATAATTCACTATTGTTTAGAGCTAGTTATAGGTTTCCCCATCAATATGTAATGTGAAATTAATCTTGTATGACTCAATCACTATTTTCAGCTAATTTGTGTCAAAAATATCTCGACCACCTTGGTAAATAAATTAATATTGGGTACCAATTTGATGAGTATGAACTAAGAATTATTTACTAAAAATTTAATTTGTTTTTATAGTAATATAAATTTATTTTTAATAGTGGGAATAAACATTAAAGGAATCTTGTTTGTCCCTACTCTTCACATCAAGGTTATGTATTAATTAATATCTATAATAATAATTACACTAAGGATTAGAATAGGGATAATTCTTAAGGGGAAGGGGTGTCAGCCCCTTCCACTTCAAGGCAAACAGATTCCACTACTTTTGCTACTATTATAGGTGAAAATAAATGCTCTAGAAATGGGATATGAAAACACATTTCAGAAGATAATGTTAAATATGATAGGCTTCTTCCTTGATAAAAATTCGTGGAATTAAATTATTGATGAAGCGATCATAGGTTCATGTTGGATTTTACATCAACGCATGGAATTGACCTTATTGCTATAGATGAGTTTGGTTGTCAATAGGATTGTAGGGAATCAACAGAGGATGAATTTCATAGGAAAGTGAAACATAACCAATATTTGTCTAAGGTGGAATGATTTTCAATTATTGTTCAACCTCTAGTTGATAATGAATATTTTCCTCTTCCCAAAAATAAAAATGTCATATTATTCCATGAGGGATGTTTTCTTTACACCCATATAAATGTAAAGTAGACACCTTATTTCATTTATAAGCCTATATAGAGCATTTCTCAAGTGATAATCACCACAATTAAACAAAATACAACACTCATTACAGATCTTATATAGGATGAGGTGCCAACCAACATGTAGTTGGAGGAAGGAAAAAGAGATGACATAGGGGTATCTAGGGAAACATTAGAATAAAGAAAAAAAATTAATCTTTCATGATATTTTAAATAGATCTATGAGAATGGAACTCATCTTCAAGAAAGTTTTCATTGTTTTCAGAACTTGGGAGGGATAAAACTCAGGAAAAGGGTGTGGGTCTCGTGATGGGGAACTATAACCACATGACATTGAGGATTCGGTTTTCAGATGGAATGGTACAAAGTAGTGGAAGAGAGGTAGAGACTCATGAAGACATTGTAGCTCCTGAGGTGGCCGAAATAGAAAAAAAACGATTGTGGAATGTTTCTTTTTCATTGAATAATTGTATACCCTTTATTATCATTTTATTTCCCACCCTCATTTATTATTTTGTTTTGTTAATAATAAAAAATTTTGGATCATGGATTAACAATCCCTTGTTTCCAATGTTCTGAGTTAAAGGAATTTAGATAAAAAATTTAAATCCCTTTTTAAAAATTTTGTAATGATCAATTTCACACATATTTATCTATATGGTAATTAAAAAATATTCATATATAAAAAATCAAAATTTCATTATAGAATAAGGAAAATATTTCATTCATTCATCCATTAGTATGATATATTATATCTAATAATGATTGAAATATTGTTCATTATAGATTTATTTAAAATTCTATTGAAAAACCTATAATAAAATATTATCTTGATATGAACTTATATAATTAGGATTATAAAATTAGTAGAAGGATGATGTATTTTTTCCATTTGAACCAATTCCATTCACCAAAAAATTGAATAGATATATCAATGAACGGAAGATGAAAAATGTAACCTCTATCCTAAAAATTAGAACATGATAGTGCTTCTTCTAGTGGTATCTATGCTACGTTAGGTTTTTTCCCCCAAACATTATAGCATGGGAATATGCAATTATTTTCTTAAGGAACACTATGGGGAGACTATACCCCCATATCAGAGAATAAATAACAACATAAAATAAATTAAGGGTTTCTATTAGAACATTATCAGGGAAAATAGAATGTAATAATAATTAAATAATATTATTGTAAATTTTATGATGTAATACATAGTTGAAATGACTCACATTCAACTTGGAAAACAACAGAGATCCTTTTACAAAAGTCACATATACAACTCAAAAAACAAATAAAACTAAATGGATCAACTATTGGACTTAATAAATAGCTCATCTATCTACTTAAATGGCCTAAGATATACTGATGAATTATCAATAACATGGTCTATTCCTAATTTCAACATTTTATCAACGAACATTTATCATTTAAAAAATTATAGAGGAGCCCTGAGGAATGTGAGAGAACATGTTAATCATTACAACCAACTTTTTGATGTATATAATAAGTAAACTAGTCTATATTCATGTGAAATATATATAAAAATATATAAATATGGGGTTAAATAATATGTAAATAATTATAATGGGTCTTATATCTCTATTGTTGTAAGAATGCTCAATTATTCCTTCTTATGTCATCACTTTAGTGTCTCTAATCATGTCACATCAATAACCTAGGGGGACCGAGTCCTAGCCTTAAACCAGATCATTAATATCAAACATACGTAATTAAATTCTATGTTGTCACTAAGAATAGGTTTCCACCTATGAGAAATATGACCATTCATAGATCATTAGATGAATCCCCAAGGTAAATATATGCATCCATAGAATCATCATTTAACCGTTTATGAGAAACATAAAAATACATAAAATACATAATAATACACCTGAGGGGTCACATCCTCTACCCAAATGATAGTACATGCATCCATTTCCTTGTGTTCACTTCATTCCTTTGTCAACTAAACCCTATTCACACACACAGACACAAATATATATATATATGATACATACCAAGGTTCAAAGAGAACTGAAAAATTAATATAGCAATCCACGGATCATAAACCAATATTGAACCTCATATGCCTATTGTATCACACACACTCTAGGGAACATCCTCTGTAGAACATCAAGTTAGATAATATTGTAAGGAAACTATCCTGATCATAACACACAATTCATATGATTACGTCAAACACAAATAATATATAATTGGAATAAGATAAAATTGATGACAACCATTGCATCATTATCAAGATATAATAACTATATCTATATCTAATGTGACTCCCAATATCAACTATACCAATATTTTTCCCACATTCTTGATGGTCAACATATCACTAGGGCACCCTCAATATACCCCAAGAAAAAAATCATAATATAAGAATTTTACATGGGTTATGTTATCCAACTCAAACCCCATGGATTATCGCCTATCAAAATAAAGTCATTATATCCCTCCAAATAGTTATAATTATAACACAACGTTGTTAGCCTAATTAAATTCATGAATTAGTTTCATATAAGAGTGGTGGAATCAAGCCCATCCACTTCCAAATTCACCATAGGATTGTCCACACATGCCCATACTATGCATAATTTTCCCAAGGCCTACCACCTAGGTAGTCAAATCTTAATGGAGAAGGTATAATCGCCCTAAATAGATATATTATATCTCGAATCATCAAATGATAAATATGGTTTCTAGCTGCATACATGGGAACATCATTCACATTCCTCAATCAACCAATCATATGTGAAAACAAATCCATCTCTCGGATCATTATGTTCACAAAAATAATTTTATTCCAATCTGTTAGGGTTCGTATATCTCAATGAACATAAATATAACCATGTCATTGGTAATCAGTTGGAGAGAAATCAAACCACTATACAATTGACTCTAATATACCATGACACATTTTTTCACACCACTCATTGTAATGTCATCATAATTTAAAAAATTATTTAATTTATATAAGCCATTATCCCTTTGTAGTAAAATCTTGCAAAAATGAATATACAAATAAAATTCATTTACTAAAGGTTTTTCTCTCAAGGTTCAACCTTCTACAACCAATGTAGATCCCATTAAAGACATCCCAGGCACCTAACATTTTTTACTAGTCCATATAGCCCTATATATTTCCAATCTGAATCCGTGTAATTGGTATTAATTTAGTATAACATTATCATAAATTTTAAAATTCCATTTTTTAATTTAAATAGTCAAAAAAGAAAAAAAAATATGAACAATGTAGTCACATAGACATCCTAAAATGGGGGGCGTCCCACTCCCAAAAAACATACTAAACTAGTGAAAATAAAGAATTAAAAATACAAATAGTAATTAAATTTTTTTATAATTATTTTAAATATGAATGAATTCTAATCTCTCACAATGATACAACATTTCTCCAAAATGGTGACCAACCACTAACCAATATCCTACAACATGGTTATAAAATTATCAAATGGAAATAATATATCATCTAGTTCCAAATATATATATATATATATAATTTAATATAATTTTAAACAAAAGAAATTTACTATTTCAAAGATCTTCATTCGAATAGCATGTCGTGGTGTGTAGATTCTGTTATAGTATGCCATCTAGCTATGATAGAAAAATAATCACATCAAAGATATGATGGTTCCATCATATAATTGAATCATGTCAAGAAACCATGATGGTTATTTGAATTAATTTTGATTAATTGTTTTTAATAAAAATAAATAAGGACTAGAAGAGAAATCACCATCAGTTTCCCCAAACACATCTGAAAAAACCAACACTATCAAAGGGGGGAAATGAGAAATAGAGTAGTGCTTGACCAGATGAGAATTCACATGGGGGAGGGAGAATGAGTGGTGAGGTTTAATGTATCCAATGTTAAATATACATATTTCTAATTTTTATGTATATATATTAACCTACAAATTTTTTTAGAGTTCTCCCAACTATAAAGATATAATCAAAATTTTCATTTTAATGGAATAATATGTTATCACAAATATTATAAAAAAAATTGGATTCAATAATGCACCATTTTCCATGCCTGTTCCCAGAACACATGCTTTCCTAAAAAATAATCATGGATTAATCATAACTATGTTCATTCAATATCTTACTTTCATAAACATAAATATGAAATGTTAATTCCAAAAAATAAAGGTATCTATATAGATTTCCTCGTACTTTGAATCCCAAAATGGGAACTTTGTTAAAATGAATTCAAATCATTTAAGGCCTAATGAAATGAAATAGAATCACACAACATATCTAAATGAATTTACCAAGCCTTTTTCTATATTAAAAAAATATCCTGAAGGACTCCTAACTCAATGGAAGTCAATAAATATTACAATTTCAAATTCAAATGTTGATATTGAAATTTAAAAGAATATTGTTTTAATGAAATTAAAATCGCATGATGAGTAGTGGTTTTTTCCTCCCAAACATTGATATTGAATCATCAATATGGTAAAGTGTTTGATTTCCATAAAGGGATAGAATTTGGGAATGCATACTGCATAACCAAATTAATGAATTTGTATATTTCATGTAACACAAACCATAATTAATATAACCTATAATTCATGAGGATCAGTTATTTTACAGTTGTTTCATATATGATTTATATTTATTTATCTATTTGTGTTATCGTGAATAATTAAAACATTGAAATTATAATTTCCTTATTTTATACTCTAAGGGTTACATCTAAGGATAATGCATCAAATATTTGTGATGCATCAAATCTCTATTGAGCCCATTAATCATAATAGTGGTCATCCCTATATAATGGTTCTAAGTAGTCCTCTCATTTTCAAGGAAAACAAACCTACCTAGGCTTAAAGACTAAAAACTATTTTACTATGTTCAATCCCATAAATATTCATTCATTTTCACACTATGGTGGAATGGATTAAAACCACATTGTTTATCAATTTATGGGTCCCATTTATATCATTAAATGCATGCAATGAATCCTAAAGTATAAAATCATTCTCCATTTATGACCAAATGTGATTCTCCTTCACAATTTCTTATTATCACATTTTAGAATAACTAAATAATGTTCTAGATTCATTGTCAAAATATTTCCCACATTAGACAGATGTTATTACATATACGTGATGTGCTCTAATGTGTGGAATACTAAAAACCCATCCCCTTAACAGGATAATTTATTTATATTAATCATAATATTTACATTTATACATTGGTTGCAAACTCTCCAAATACAATCGATGTTCTTAAAAATTATATAATTACCTTTTATAGTGATTATCCCATTTCACAAATTCAACGAATATCTACCAAAATTATAATAAGAAATATTATGGGCCTGAAATGTATAGTTTTCAATATCAAATTGTGTCCTCCAAAATAATTTTAAAATCATTATAAGACATACTTGATAAAATTTAAAACATTAATAAAATAAAAACTCTGTTGACAAATATAGAAAATTTGATATTTGAATTAATTTCAAATAGTTTCGAAAATTGAAATTGAAAAATATCAATTGATTTAGTATAGGTTCATTATCTAAAACCAATCCCCGTGATATATGAATAAATATTTGCTAGTTCATACCTCAATAGAGTGATTTCCCTTTAATTTTTTATATGACCCATAAACACACTATTCGCTATAGAAGATTGAAAATGATTTTTTTCTGATTTCATACATAATGCCAAACACCATGAGTGTGTTCACCCGCATAACTGGATTTTTGTGATGAAAAAAATCATGTTGACCAGGATATACTTGAGTACCACAAAATAGATGTTACATGTCCATATGTCACCCATGGAGAGTTCACAGGTATCATGACTTATTCTATAGGTTTGGTACCACCCATGTTTAGCTTCCTATATTGAGGTTCATTTTTGTATTACATCTCAGGGACCACAAAATTCTCCGCATCCATATTTAAAATAACAATTTTCCACAAGAATTATTACATTGATCCTTGATCAACACTATAATTTAGTGAAATATTAATTTTTCCCCAAAATATTAGGACCATAAAAATACCGATAATCAACATATATTTACCATATGTGCATTGTAATTCCACCATAGGGACCACTATAATGTGGTCCTGATATAATTTACCATCAAGGTTAAATCCTTATAAAAATAACTCCTGATATGGGAATTGAAGAATCTAGTTCCTTATTCTCCTTGACCATCCCATTGACCATGGAGTGGTTTCTTATTTGTTAAAAAATTTATTCTCTATGATTTCATCATAATTAGTGAGTTATTTTATTAACAGGATAGGAAACCTATATAATATATTCTTAAAATAATATTTCCATCAAAAATCCTTCCATTCATTGAGAGATAATATATCTGATAGCACAACCCATTATATGATTTTTTAAAATATAAAAATAACATGAAATCATTACCATTATTAAAAATACAACCATGAATAAACACTAGTTATTAACATTCCTATTTTAAAAAATCATAATATTATTACAAAAAAATCAATCTCAATCACTATGTCTTCCTAAGAATAAAAAAATTTGGATTTTGGTGACAAGGAAATTATTCATTTTAGGTCATCTCTCCATTTTTTTAACAAAATTCAATTGGATCATATTCTACCATACAATGTGTTCATTTTCCATTGATTCTAAAACATTTGTTTTAAAGAGTTCTTTCTTCATTTTATCATAAATAAAATATCCAAACTCGTGTATTGTAAGAAACTCCATAAATTCTATGACCCCCTTATAATCAAATACTTAGAGGGATTCCTCATGGGCTTCAACTCCCTCTATGTGGATAGGGAGTTCATCAACATATCATTTTATCACCACAATTTTCATCATCTATTTTCATCACCATAATATTGATATTACAAATAATATAAAACCCAATTGTAATAATTTATAATGGGAATTAATTAGTCAATATTCCCATTGAATGTTACATACATTAATGATTTCTTTTCTATATATAATAATTGAGTGATTTTTCTACGCGGTTCATAAGATTTCAAAATATCCATTAGGACTACAAATCTTGATATCAGTGTATGAAACTTGTGGTATTATTGAAAAAAATATGTTTCTCATTTTCACTCTTAAATACTAGCAAGACCTCCAAGATGTGTTTTTTTTCGCACCACAATGAAACCAGAGATTTCGATCATACATTAACATAAAAAATCAATATGATATTGTAAAATATTTTTTTGCAAGGATCATAACACTTGATCAATTAATTGGTAACACTTGATAAATCAATGGTTTAATTTGATCCTAACATTCCACCTGTACTCCTTATCATTCTTTCATCACAAACATAGAAAAGCAAGGAAAATGTTTCCTTTCACTCAAATATAATATAATTTTTATAATCATAAACACATGAATCATATATCCCAATAAATAATCCATATTTTTAGAATGAATTATAAACATAAAAGAATATCAGGATTTGGGTAATAGAATCATCCTCATATAGATAATTGGGGTTGGAATAATTGCACCCACACTATATCATCCATTTTATTATCTCCTTTCTTATGATTTTGGGAATGTAATACCATCAACACTTCAACATAATTATTTTAATCAACTCATGTAGATAATCTTACCAACAACATTCAAATGTATCTTATTTTTAAGTTATCAGTCCCAGACTTCTCTTTAAGAAAACATGCATTGACATACCTCTAATTCTTGGGTTGTTCAACCATTTAGTATTCAATAAAAAATGAATATTTAGTATAATGAGTTGTAACATAAATGGATTTACCTATCAATTATTTATCCACTGAATCATTAATTTTGAATTTATTTTTTTAAAACACATTTGATAACTACATCTATAATATCCAATCAAGAAATCATATAACACTTCTTCTTCTTCATTGAATTCTCCTTCAATTTTAATTGACCTTTTCACATTTGATGAAACCTCATTTTTCATTATTTTATATATGTTATCCCATGATTTTTTTAGCGTGTTTTATAATCTTGGTTATTGATTCAACCTTTTTTAAGACCATATTTTACTATACAAAACATTGATTCTTTTTTGGAACTTTGTCACCATTATTGCATGAAAAGAAATCTAACTATATTTATAGGAATCATGTTTTTATTATGGGTTTTTACTGATACAATAAGTCCACCAATTAAATTACCTTCCCATGTAATGATTTTTTGAATAAATAATGAATTTACATTAATAATCATCTTTTATTTTTGATTCTTCATGATTGAGTTCTTATCATATATTTTGACATGTTTTTTTCCAAAACATTATGTCAGAATTTTCCAAATAATTCAAAAATATTTTTATTTTAGTCACTCATTAATATTAAGAATATCATTTCTAGAATTAGAATGGAGGAAATTTTTTCTTCCATTTTTCACACATTGACCACTTTTTTCTTTTTAGAATATATTGGGAGGGAATTTCATCTTCTGAATTGGGGTTTTTATCCTCTCTTTAAGTTCTGTTCTTTATCAATGATGACCATTATAAGGAGTGATTTCTTTTTAATAAATTCCTCACATATAGGTTTTTAATTAAAAAATTCATAAGAAGTCCCGTCTATCATATCATTTTTCAGCTTAATAAATCTTTTTTTAATTATGCTTAAATGCAAGGAAGCTTCCTTTTAGGTATCTTGTTTCCAGGTTTGAATGATTAATCATAATGTAGTTCACTCCATATTTTACATACAACATAACTTCAATTTTGTTTTCCTAAACACCACTAGGAATTGACACCTTCCAGTTTTCCAAATCATCACATCATCATTTCAGCACCACAATAGTGTCTGAAACAACATATCCTTATTCCATTCAATGGATATAATCAGCTATAAAAAGATGTCAAAAAGTTTATTTTTTAGAGTGAAAATAAAATAGTAGTATTTTTTAAATTGTTTTACGTCAATCCACAAATCGTAAGGGAATAATATCTTGTAAATTCTTATTTTCTATAAAAATAATAAAAAATAATCAATGTATTTTAGAAAATTTATAATTATTTTCAATTTTTAAACATCTTCATTGAGATCCTCTTTATATACCAATATGTTTTATGCATAATTTGTGATATATATTTTTAATATTTCAATGATAACTCTTTTATTGGAAAAATAAAAAAATTCCATTATCCAAAAATTCATTGGATATTTCAATATAATAAATCACTGTTTAAATGAAAACAATTTCCCAATTAAATAATGGATTTCCATAAAAACATTAATACATTAATTTGAATTCTATTTCATTTCAAAAACATTGGATCATGTTATAATGATGAAAATTACACAAATTAAAAATCAATCAGTTTGATTGAACTTTTTCAAACCTCATATGGTGTACAATGAGATTAGACTTGGGGTGGGGTGGGGTGAATGTGGATATGAAATGTGGTTAACCATATTTAACAACATGTTCCATTAATGTCTCAAATTACCTAAATAATATTAACCTCTCAATATTGATGGTGAATTCTAATTTATTTTAAAAATATATAATTTAAATTTATTAATCCATTTTGGTGTGGATGAAATATTTAAATAGTGAAAAAATATACTTTGTTTACCCAAACTGAAATTTCAACGAAACCTGAATTAGTATTGTTTCATTAAGTAAATAATATTTATATAAATACTCTTCAAAAGGTTCACTCTCCATATTATTTTTTGTTTTAGAATTCCCATATCCCTTCCTAACTACGTTAAAAAGGATTATGGAATGAACACATTATCCCAAGGGTCACTTCACTGAACATTCCATCCCTTGGACACTACTATATAATAGATAAAAATCACGCAGATCATCACATATAAGAGAATAATTATATTGTATAAGATGATTTTCTCTTATAGTCTCACTATGTTTCTCCTTTACAATATATGGATATATATTTTTATAAAAACCCTTAATTGTTTGAAATTATTTTTAGAATATCTCCCTAACAAAAAAATAGTGATTACATTTCATTGTAGGAATGATAATCAATGTTTAGAAAACTCATTTTCTCATCACTCTTCTATATCATATCCTTATCCCTTATCTTCTTCTCAAAATTTAAAAGTTTTTTGTAGAATATTCCTCTATGCTTCAATATTATCATTGTTTAAAAAGATGCTTTTAAATTGTATCTCATATTTCATAGCATCTCCAAATATTGACTACCCTTATTAAATGAGAGGTAATTGTCAAATAAATGGAATATTACCACTATTTAAATATTTTATTCCAATAATCACAAAACTACATTACAAAACATCCAAAATCTTCTCCATAACTTATTAAATATAACTGCATTTTGGAAAACATTCTTTACTATATAGTGTGGAATTAATTCCAGATATATCCACCAATATGAATGTTACAATTTTTCCTCATTTTGTAATGGGAGAAAGGTCTATAAGTATTAACCATGATATATGTGGAAATATTGATTAGTTAATGAATCATAAAAGTGATTTAGCATGACTTCTATACATCACGTATTGACACAGACATTTTCATTTCATGATACTAAGTATTTTATTGTTTACCTTAAAAATTAAAAACACCATGGTTGCATCTGTCTCCTTCTTTTTATTTATCAGGAATAACTTCATTTCAAACAAGGATTCACTCATCTTAACAATTCACATATTTTATATCATCTTTCTCTATAAGGATACTTCACAAGAACAATATATGGATTCATGGAAATTATACAACCAATGTTTTCTGTATTTTCCAATAGATATTCTATGCAGTATCTCACTCCCACTACATATATCTCTAGGGAATAATTGGATTTTTTTATTGTGAAGATACATTCGACCTTTACAAAATGAACATCCTGATAATGGGGTTTAAAATTTATAATATTTTTCCATTTACAATGACCATTAAAATTCTAGTATAATTGATTTCCATTTATGACATGTTCACAAGAATTCCACTACAAGGGACACTACATTTTCAGCTTTCTCTAATTCCATATATCATGAAATTATTTATCAATACACATCATGTTATTGGAGTTGTTATGAAAGGTTTATACCTCACATTGACTACACCCATGGACCTGTGTATTTCCTTGATCGTGTAGGAAAACATCATCTCTTTGATGAATTAAACATAATTGGATTTTCAATTTACCAGATAGGAACCTTGTATAATATATTCTCACTTCTATAGTTCCCACAGACACACTACCATTGTGTCAATAATGTTCCCAACACAATACCCTTAACTGTTTTTTTAAATAAATTGAAGAAACATGAATTCAGTATCACTCATAATAATCCTCAAACTAGAAAATATTATTTTTAATTATCCTATTTTCAAAAAATCAAAATCATATTATCTGAAAATCCAACTTAATCAATTTTTTTCCTTAAAAACAATTTCACAACCTCTCCCTCCCTAATAGTGCATAACATTATATTCTTACACATATATATTATAAAAATATTCTCAATTATACTAGATTAGCCACGAAATATCTAATGAAAAAATAATTTGACCCTCTAACCGTGAAACACATTAGTCATAAAATCCCGAAATAGAACCTCTTAGCATCAATATTATACCTATTATATGTCATATGGAATATTCTAATGTAGATACACAATGGAATGATAAATTAATTAACCCTTATTATTATGGTTCTCCACCGCAAATGAATCATCTTAGAATGGATTAATCGTTTTCATCGTTCCTCATAGTAACAAAATCTCTAATTGAGATAAAATTTTATTTTCCAAAGTCATGATTTGTATAATTTATTCCACACCTCACCGAACCATTATAAAAAAATAATGAATCCTAGAAATACTCCACATAAATGTTTCTGAACATAATTTAGTTTGCCTCCACAATCAATGTATAATGACTGAGTAGAACATGTTTTCCTCAAAAAAACTTTTCTAACTCTTGAATAAAATTCTCCACACCAGGTCTATCAAAAATGATATAGTATCTAATCCACCATATCTCATTACATTCCATATTAAAATTCTATAACCCATTATTAAAACATTATAAAAAGTTTATAGGTACACATTTTGATAAGGGTATAATTAATTAAAAATTAGAATACCTATTTTCCAAAAATCATTACGAGGTCATTCAGGAATCCAGTATGAACTCAAAACATAGACAACAATGCAATTCCTCTATTTCTTCCTTAATCAACCAATCGAGATAAATTTTATTAAACATGATTTATTTCACACTAATGATCCAAAGCACACAAGGATCATAGAAAAACCATCCAAATATTTATGTTAATATCTAAACTCCATCAAACACCAACCCCAAATAAAAGTGTTGTAGGGAATTTGAATGTAATATGATCTTAAGAACCATCAATAGTACTCAATAAAAATGACGAAATTTAACCATTTCATGTCTAATAACATGAGTACCTATCATTTACTAGGTCATTCATAATACTAAATTGTCTACTATTTATCTATTAATCCTATATCTATGAACCTTATTTCATTATGTTAAACCAAATTAGCATCAAAAATTGAGTTCACCTTGGTATGAATCCAATAGATCATTCCCCCAAATCCAATCCATGATACTATAGAACCACAATCGTTAACAACACAAAAACTGAATGAATCACAATTCATATATGACAGACCGAAAATCACATCCATGTACTCATCTCATAACCTAAAGCACCATCCCATAATTATTATTTATAAGGAAACCAATAATTTAATCTAACTTATTTATTGGGTGACCCTCATATATCATGGATATCTCTATTATATTACATGGACTAAAAATTTCATTATTCCTAATAATAATTTCACTTTCATATTCCACATATTCACCAAATTATATTTATCATGGTTTCAAGTTAGATTGAAATTCCATCTAATGTGTAAAAATACCAATGAAACTCATGTTCCGACCCAACAACAGTTTGGTATCACACATATATATGAGGAATCACAAGACAAAACTAACCTCCTACTCCAGAGAACCCATCCTCACCGAGTATCTGTATGTATAACTACCCAATTATGGACTATTATCTCATCCACAATAACATAATTACATTTTACAAAAATGATCATTATTTATTATACCATGGTTATATGGTTGAGTTAATTTTAAAAATACTGAGAATCTATATAGAATAACAATAAATAGTTTTGAATTGAATCTTTATGTAACCGAACATACATTTATATCCATAACCAACACAAAGGAATCATATAACTTCTTTGAAAAAGTACTGGTATCTATACATTGTTTTCAATACAGATTATATATTTTTTATCAATGTGAATCCAAATTTAATATCAAAATTTTTAGTGATCCTAAGAAATAGGGATACTCATTTTATTATAGATTAAATTCAGATTTTTACTGATAACAACATTTAAGAGGGTTTCATACATATTAATCCGTTGACCCATTTTTTATTGACACGAGTAAAACAAAATTGTAAATGTCATATGAGACTTATGTTAAATATATGATGAATAAATAGAATCCTATAAACAAAACCCAAAATCCAAAATGAAGTAAATTGTAAATCAATAAACATAAGTACATCACAATAGGTGAAATAATAGTTATATAAAATAAAAACCCTTTATAAATCAGTCATATTCTCATAGTAAGATGGATGTTTTTCATGAGAATTTTGCTCATGAGGTCAAGGTCCTTGCTATAATAGTATAAATATTTTTTTTATTTAAATGGTACTAAAAATAGCAGTCACATCACATAGGATTGAATAGTTTAGTATTATTGGAATCCTAAATACATACTTTAATAGAATTTTATATATGAAAAATATAATAGATCAGAGTATTATTTCTATGAACATCATTATTCCTATTATTATATAACTGAATATAAATCCTAATATGCTTACTAGCTTCCTAGGGAAGTGAAAAATAGATATGGTTGAGATTAGATGCTCATTTAAGTTATTCATATAGATGAATCTAATATTGTATGAAATATATGATAAGAATAATTAAATATATAAAAATAACTTATAATTTATCAGTTGAGAAAAAATATATCCACTGATATTATGACTTTTCAAATAATAATAGTGACATTAATAAATAACGTCATAATGATAAATGAATAATGTTGGAAATCTAAAATATTTTGTTCATACCTTCCTCAAATACATATTACAAAAATGAAAAAGGCCTTATAAAAATAACAAATCTAGTTTCTCTAAAGAGACCAAAAGATGAATTAGGGTGTTTTAAAATTCTAGGACCCACCCATCACACAATATGTCTAATGCTTTAAAAATATGAAAATAATCATATCAATAAGAACATTTTTAATAATCAACAACTTTCCTTGTTGGAAGAACCGACATTTATAATATCTATGAACTCCAAAGTAAAAGTTTCCATAAAACCTCCAAAAGAAATATGATGGATTGTCTCATAATAGTATAATGTTAATAAATCATGCGATTCATAATGGATTTTTTCATATATGAAAATAATTTTGAAAAATGACTACAACTTTAATAGAGGAAAAACATTTTTAGTTTGAAAATAATATTTTGAAAAATAGATTATTCGAATATATTATGGAAAGAATTTTATTTGGAAAAAACCTAGTAAAAAGTTACTTTCAGATTTATTGTGATGATATTTTAGGATTTTCAGAAAATTTATTAACTCCATTAATGATAAAAACATTTCTTCCACGCTTTTTAAAATTTTAAAAAGTGTAACTCAATTGGAAAATAAAAATATTATTCCATTTATACCAAATATTTACAATGTAAAAAATTGATAAAAATTCCTTTAACAAGTCATTTTATAATGTCAAAACAATTCTATTATACAATTTGAGTAAAATACTATCATGTAAGTGAAATATTATCAACTGAGTAAAAAACATGAAATGTTTTCAATTAAAACATTATTTATGTATCCTGAGTATATAATATATGGAAAATGATTTTACCTAACATAATTTATATAAAATATATATGAGATGAGAAATTTTTTTTAGATTAAAATGGAGAAATATATTACCTATTAGTGTCTTTATCCTAAAAAATCATGAATAATGATGAGATTACAAAAAACTATTACATTTGTTTATAAATCATTCATATACGTACAAAAATTATAAAAAATAAATATAGTTTTGTATAAAATAATTATATTACAATAAAAACATGAATTATACCACATATGTTTTTCCAAGAATTTTATATCACCTTCTAATTAATAATTAAAAAAAAATTGTTTTGGAAAATTATACCTTAATTTTAAATGTATGTTTTGGTTTATTAGTTTCTATCCTTATACATTGATAGTGGTTCTATCATCTCTATAATTCCAATAAATTTACAAATATAAAATATATTAATTATATAGTTCTATACATTTCAATATAAAAGATAGAGATATAAAAAAGTATTACACCATCAATGGAGATGGTTGTCCATACATACGCATGAAAGTTGGGTTCACATTTCAATGGAAGGAAGAAAATAATTTTAAATAAAAATTAGTCATTTTATTATTATAATTATACCATAAATATCATATATATTTACTATATATACCCCTATTGTCATTAATTTAAATGTTATATTAAATTCGAATAAAATCTCTTTGTGGGGGTGGTAGTCCACATATATGCACGAGTGACATAAATATTTTTATTTTGTTAGAAAATAGGGTTTATAATGTTGGTTTAAAAATAACAATATCATTTAAATATATTGAGAATAGTGAATTTTTTATTCTTTTATAAATAAAATATATTTAAAAAAATGTGAAAGAATATGTAAAAATAAATTGATCAGTTATAGTGATTACAACTTATTATAAAGAACCACTTTTTCTCTACTATTATGAACCCTATTGTGGGTGTTTTTTTAATTCCGTCACAACTATAATGTTTATAATTATTTGTAAAATATAAATGGGCATGTATTTATCATATTAAATTTAATAAATTTTTTTAATGAAGAGATTCATGGGGTATCATTTTATATTGGCGGGTGAAGAACATAGTTTGAATTGTTGAAAAGAAAAAAAATATAACATAGTAATTCTAAAAATAGATGCTTTAAAATGGACAAATAATCTAATATAAGGTATTATGGTGTATATTGCACCAAAAATAAAAAAATTTATTCGTTTATGTTGATTTTTTAAAAATATCAATTCTTTTTCCACTAGTTTTCATATTTCAACCTTAATCGTTGTGAAAACTTTATAATACATAATGTGTCATAATAATAATTATTATGTACTAATTTTTTTAATAAATGGAAAACTGATAAAATTATCAACAAAATTTAATGATACTTTTATTCATTCATTGTTTTTATAAATTTTAATTAATTTAATAAAAATTTGTTCTCATAAAATATCATTATTTGTTTTGACACTATTTATTTTATTTGAAAATAAGTACATGAAGAAATTATAGAATTATTGAAAAATCCATTAAAAAATCCCAAATATAGCGTCCTCATCTATATAATTAATGGAATTCATTAAATATTCCCAATATTATTTCTATTAATATTTTAATTATGTTATATTTTAATTTTCCATTAACTAATTAAAAATTATTTCAATGTTGTTAAATATTTTATCATAATTATATAATCTATAATAATATAAATAAGTAAACAGAACAAAAATTATTCCATTATGAATAAAATAAAATTAAATGTTACTTGAAAACATTTTTTTATACTATGTTAATATAAAATTATTTTTACACTCAACAGACTGACTTTTTCGATTTTACATTCCCTAAAATAATAAAAAACTCAATTTATATGAATTGAAAAAAGCCTCCATATTTATTGAAATTTATTGAAATGGATAAAATCAATTATCCAATATGCAAAAGTTACATGTCGGTGAATTTTTAATTCTCTATCACAATACATTTTAACCACAATTACATTATTTACCCTTTATAAAAGTGATAAATTTTACCATTGTTAATATTCATAAGGAAAAAAATTAGAAGGGAATTATTTACTAATTTTGAACATCCTAATTTTAAAATATTATATCCATTGGTAGATAATCATTTTAAACAAGTGGGAAAAGTCATTTTCAAAATAAGTGCACAATATTTGATGAAGATAAATTTTTAAAAAAGTACAGTTTCTAAGAAAAAAATTTCATTTATTATTATACCATTAGTAGATAAATAATAGTTCTATTATAAAAAATATTGTTTAATGTAATATATATAAATGCATATATATATCATTAAAACAATTCACTATTATTAATCATTTTAATTTATTAATATAAAAACATCTTACATTTATAAAATTATTTTTTAGAAAAAATCACCTTCTCCATCAGAGTGTTTTTACTTTCAATCTTAATCTATTGATAAATCATTATTTTATTACAAAAAATAAATTTTCAAAATTTAGTATGTCTAATTTTTATGAGACATTTTAATGTAATTTTTATGAATATAAAATTTGATTGATATTTTAGTAGTATATAATTGTTCGATTAAAATCCATGTAAAATTTAAGAGAATCTATGAAAAAAATTAAATATATTTTAAAGTTATTATATTATAAAATATTTATATATCACATTATAACACATTATATGAATTTGAATGATGAAATTATTTCACTCTGATACAAAAAATGAGGATAAATATACCTAATCACATTCATATGATCCCACATATCATGAAAAATTGAGTTCATCATAAATCATTGACATGGTGAGTGGTTTTTCTTTGAAGAACAATCTCCATATAGCTCAAAATCTATACTTATTGTTCCTCATTATATAGTTCGTTATCTATAGGTATGACTTCTATGTTTATTATATTTGAATTAACATATATGTACATCCATAGAAGGGAAATGTAGCATCTATTGTCAACTTTAGTTAGATTTAGTGTAATTTCAATGTGATAACTAACCATCATGATATAATCAAGAATCTCGAACAAATAAATATTCCATGTTGTAAATGTTCACTTATTTCATATTATATTTTTTTCTTTATTTATATTCAGATGAATACATTTTCACCATAAAATATAATGATTCCACCAAATATTTTCAGTATAAAATTATTATCAAATATGAGATTCCATTATATTCTTTTGAATGGTTTATACAAAAACTGTCATTTCCTCAGTCATCTCTTACCCCAATAGATTTTTTCCCCAATATCATCCCAACATGTCTGATTTATGAATTTGATACCATATACCAGTTTATAAGAATATCTGTGAATTCTATATTATAATACATAGGTAAATTAAAATTACAACAATATATGGTTCTAGTCATAACTACAATAAAAATCCGTATATAAATATCTCAAATTTTATTTTAGTGTTTTAATGGACTCTTTAGTCTAACCATGTGTCTGGTGATGAAGTGTAGTATCAAAACTCAACTCTATATCCAGATTTCACATACTTATTTTTTCATATATTCATGGTAAAACACACATTTAACTAAAATAGAATATATATTGTTACAGAATGATTCCATAAAACATCATTATTTTTTATTATTTAATGTTTCTCAAAAGTGAAATATTCTCTAATAACATTTTGGTTTTTTAAAATCCTTAGGAGATTGATTACATCCCAACTATCATAATTAACTCTTAATGTAATTTTGAGTTTTAAGAAAAAAAATAAATGGTAATGTTTTCCCAATATCATTCTTGTATAGGTAAATTTTGTCATTAAACCATTGATATAAGTTCCTCATCCTTAATTTGATGACAAAATATTATCCAGGACTATTACTTTATAATATCTCCCTTCTTCTTTTCCTACTACAAATACAATTTTAGATCATTATACATATTTTTACTATAATGATTAATATAGAATGATGAAATATGGGACTCATACAACATTATTTCTTCATGTATTATATATTTTGGACACATAACAAATTACAATCCTCATTATTCTATAAGGCCCCAGCCTTAAACCTTATTTAATCTTGAGTTATTACAAGATTACACATTGAGGATATTTTCGGGTTTAGAGTTTTAGAGAATTAGATCATAGAACCTGCATTACATTCCACATATAAACAAAGTGGTTACTTAAAGATAGTATTCTTCTTTCCCATCAATGGAAACATATTTAAAATAAAACATGGATTCTTTATTGACACTTCCTTGACACTATCATCATATCATGTACCTTTCCCTTGACCTGTGAAAAACATTTCAAAAAAACATGGGATGAGCATAAAAAGCTCAGTAAGGGATATAAAAATATATGGAAAGGAAGCATGGGTACATATATACATAAGAATTAAATAATACTTTACCCATAAAACATAAGCACTTTAACATACCTCATCAAATCATGAATAAATCATAGAAATCATAAGATATAAAGGTAACATGAGGCATTCATAACATTCTTACGTAGGGAGTAACCCTCTTGGTTACATTTGGAATACCCATCACAGTATATTTCCTAAATATCTTTGGAGAAACCATAACGTTTCAGTCCTTCGCGTAACCCAATGCATTGGAGAGCTATATCGGGCTCACCCTCCCGTTGTTTATCACGGAACCACCCGTCTTCATAATAATGCCCAATAACCTCAACATAATCGTATCACATAAAACATGCATAAAGGAAACATAACATTTACACCTTTTAATCACAAGATATCAATACAAAACATTGATATAAAAACACTATGAAAACCATTTTCAATACCAAAATAAAAGAAATGTAAAACATGGTATTTATTTTTCTTTTAAAAAGAAGGTATGGCTTGTAGAGGAAGACGAAAACTCAAATAATGGTCACGGCGGCGGAGAAGTCGTTGTCGCCGCATACATACGACAAAAACATTCCCTTTTGTCATTTTGTAAAATTCTTCTTATAAAAAATATTATTTTTGGATAAACATAAAAGTCAAAGGGGTTTATACACCGTATAAAAGAAAGTTATGTATAAAATAAATTATGCCTCAATGAAAGGAGATTGAGACGAAGTCCCATACCTCGGGTCCGACTTGAATCGATCGTTCTTTAATGTCCTGAATAATAAACTTGAGTTAATTTATACTTTCTGATGAACTTTTTTTTAAGTTCATCATTCCTTTTATATCACTTAATTCCATTTCATGAACACTATGTAATTATTTAAGTTAATAACGGTCGTTTTAACGATCATTGGTACTTGAGCCAAAAATAAACCCTTTATAATTACAAGTTATTCATGTATCCATTATATCCAGTATTATAATCATGATTTAAATATCATATATATCCAGTATATACAAGCATTTATAATATTACATAATCATTTAGAGGTAAGAAATGAAATGCATCGTTCTTGGAGACAGTAAGCCGTACGTACGCATGAACGCTACTTTCATTTATATTTCTTATTTTATAGAATGGAATCATAATGATATAAGGGTATATTATAATTCCTGTATAATATCAAATATAATATCATAGTTCCATCTTTTATACGTCCCACATATGGTATTTAACGAATCAAATCACTTTAAGGGGGTGGTAGTCCGCACTTCCTTAAATGAAGATATCGCGTTTACCCAAAATGGAAACCATAAAGGTATGCCCAAAATGAAAAATTCAGAAGCTTAAGTAAAACATAAACATATTATATATCATATATAAATATAGTGACACCTTAATGGCCACCTTTTAAGGTGTTAAAAGAATTTTGAACAATCATCGTTTCGGGAGGCATAAATTCACCATCCACAGAAACAGTATGTTCTTTAACCATTAGATATAGGTGTGTGTAAGTGTAGCTCGAATCCTTCTTATAACAACATCCTAGAATATTGAGGATACTGGTGTTGTTACAAAAGAAAATAATAAAAAGAGTTTAGGGGGTTGGAGAAGAAAAATAAAACAAAAGGACTCAAGTGAATACATTACCTTAAAATCGGGTAACTCTCTTTGGTTTGAGCTCAAAGGCTTCCTTGGGAAGACTTCTGCCCAAATTGAGGCTTCAAGGAGTAAGAGAGGGAAGTGGCGAGAGAAAATGGGTAGTGGTTGGCCAAACCAATGGCTTTGGGAGTGTGGGTAAGGAGGTAGAGTTGGGGGCCTTTTATAAGAGGAGAGGAGGGGCACTCTTGGAATGTAAAGAAATATTACTTTATTTGAAAATGCATTTAGGATTTAAAAGGTCCCAAATTGAGATAATTCGAGGCTAAGGTGATAAGGGTTCTAAATATACCCACCCAATAAGTTTTGGACATGTGTAGGTCATAGAGTTTACATTTTCTTTTCATTTTATTTAAATCCTTTATTAATGAGGTAATCGCTACATCATTATGATGTCATAAATACTTTTATTTATTTAATGTCCAAAAATTATAAAAAAAATAATATGATGTGGGAAATCATTTTAGATTTCAAATTAATATTTATTGTCAAAAATATGACTTGTATAACCCCATTTAAAGTTTGCTTTCGTAAATAATATTATGTTTCTGTCATTTTTACTTTTTCATTAAATAAAAAGTTATTTATGTCATTTCCCAACCAAAGAGGCTCCATGGGGTCCCCAAGATGACCCATGGATTGTCTTGGTCGGCAACGACACATCCATTGAGGGTAGGACATGTGTCAAGCTCATATCATACTATTAAAACATTATGTTTACCTTAAACTACACTAATTACCACTAATCGCGATTAAAAACTTAATAAGTTACTATTCACCAAAAATTTATTTTAATCCCATTGGACCAAATTTTACTTCATAATGACAACCATGTATGTCGGATTTTTTAAATTCAAAACACAAAGGTGGAAAAATTTCATTTAAATGGAAAATCAATTTTTATAAGTACCACTTAGTGGTTTCACTATTCATCAAAAATTGATGTTTTTCAGAAAAATACCAAAACTTCACTCAAAGCTATATTTGATATTCTGAATTCAAAAATGATGTCTATTTTACAAAATTAAAATCATATAAGTTACATTAATTAATATAATAATTAATTCCCGCTGTCAAATAGCATATTTTTATGAAACAATAAGTATCAAAAGATTGACACCAGTTTAAGTCCAATTTAAAAGTGAAATTGATTCCAATGACCACCATTGGATTAAATGGTAAACATATATTCTAATTTCACTAAAAAACCTATTCAAAAGATAATCTAATCGTATAAATAAATTAGATTAAAAAGCAGTTTGGATGTAAAATGCAGTATTTTTCACTATTCATTAAACAAATGAACATTGTCAGAAAAATACCAAAAATTCACACAAAGTAAATTTTGATGTCCCAATAATAAATAATAAGTTTATTTTGAAAAAAGTAGTTTATAAAATTTTCAAAAGATAGATTCAAAAATGGTTTTCCATCAAAAGGTAGTAAAACAATCTTTTAAAAATATTAGTGTATTCCATGCTTAAGATTGGATTTATTTTTATTTTAGGCCTCTAAAATACTATCTAATTCATTAATAGACATAGATAAAAATATCTATTATTCATTACTTACTTGGGATGCTACATCTTTACCCCCTTTAGAAAATTGTGTCCCCACAATTTATTTACTTATCGAATAAATGGGGGTACTTATCCCTCATTGCATTCTCAGATTCCCATGTTGCCTCTTCCATCATGTGGTTTTTCCACAAAACTGTTACCTAATTAATCACCTAATTTTGTAACACTTTCTCCCTATGGTCAAGAATATGGATCAGTTGTTCCTCATAAGATAGGTTCTCTTCCAGTTGAATACCCCTGGACTCAAAACATGAGATTGATCTGGCATGTACTTCCTTAACATTGAAACATGAAAAACATTGTGTACTTGAGATAAACTCGGAGGTAAAGCCACTCGGTAAGCAGCTGATCCAACTCTCTCTAGAATTTCATATGGTCCAATGAACCTTGGACTCAACTTTCCTTTCTTACCAAACCGCATCACACTTTTCCATGGTTATACTTTGAGAAAAACATGATCACCTACCTCAAAAGGGAGATCCTTCCTCCTGTTGTCCGCATAACTCTTCTGCCTACTCTGAGCTGTTCTCATGTGTTTCTGAATCATCTGAACATTTTCTACCATCTCTTCTACCAATTCTGGTCCCATCAACTTCCTTTCTCCCACTTCATCCCAGAAAGCTGGAGTTCGACACTGCTTCCCATATAACGCCTCAAATGGTGCCATCTGTATACTGGAATGAAAACTGCTATTATATGAAAATTAAACCAAAGAAAGATGTTGGTCCCAAAATCCCTGATAATCCATCGAAAAAGCTCGTAGCATATCCTCCATGGTCTGAATTGTTCGTTCTTACTACCCATCAGATTGCGGATGAAAAGCTGTACTAAAATTTATTTCAGTACCCAATGACTTTTGAAGGCCCTTCCAAAAGTTTGAAGTAAACCTGGGATCATGATTAGATAAAATGGATAAAGGAACTCCATGCAACCTGAATATCTCTTTAAGGTACAATTGAGAAAGTTGATCTAGAGAGAAGGTATCTCGTATATCAAGGAAATGAGCAGATTTAGTCAAGCGATCAACAATAACCCAGATTGCATTATTACCTCGAGATGTCTTCGGTAATCCCGCAACAAAGTCCATGGATAAATTCTTCCATTTCCACTCTGGCACTGGTAAAGGATGATGCATCCCTTTCGGTAACTGCCGCTCTACTTTAACCTGTTGACATGTCAAACAATTCACAGTAAAATCAGCAATATCTCTTTTCATTCCATCCCACCAATAATACTCCCGAATATCTCTATACATCTTAGTACTGCCTGGATGAACTGAAAACGGAGAACTATGAGCTTCACATAACAACTCTCTCTTCAAATGTGAATCACAAGGCACACACAATCTCTTCCCAAATCTCAAAACGCAATCATTATCAGGGTCTAATTCAGGAAACTTACCTTTATGAACCAGCTCTACCTTTTTCTGCAACTCACTATCTTGCTTCTGTGCTTTCTTGATTCTGTCTGATAGAGAAGATTTCACAGATACCTGAAACAAAATAGAAGAACATCCTGAACCAAAAACTCTTATTCCAAATTTCATCAAATCCTTAACCAAAGGATCACGTTCCAAATGCAACATTGCTAATAAAGCATTATTTTTTCGACTCAATGCATCGGCCACTTTATTTGCTTTTCCCAGATGGTAATGAATTGTACAATCATAATCCTTGATTAATTCTAGCCATCTCCTCTGTCTCATGTTCAATTCTTTTTGAGTGAATATATAATTTAAAATTTTGTGATCGGTATATATTTCACACTTTACTCCATACAAATGATGCCTTCAAATTTTTAAAGCGAAAACAACAGCACCTAATTCCAAATCATGTGTAGGGTAATTTACCTCGTGAGTTTTCAACTGTCATGAAGCATAACCAATTACCTGATCATTCTGCATTAGGACACAACCAAGTCCTTTCAATGAAGCATCACTGTAGATAACAAACTCCCCATTCCTGGAAGGAAGATCCAAAACTGGAGCATTCACCAATCTTCTCTTCAACTCTTGAAAACAATCACCACATTCTTTTCTCCGGATAAACATAACACCCTTCCGAGTTAGCTTAGTCATTGGACTAGATAATCGTGAAAACTTTCTAACAAACCTTCTGTAATAGCCTACCAAACCAAGGAAGCTATGAATCTCGGTTACATTTGTGGGTCTTGGCCATTCTCCAACAACCTTTGTTTTTGCAGGATCAACAGTTATTCCATCATTAGAAAAAATATTACCAAGGAAAGAAATTTGTTGTAACCAAAACTCACACTTGATGAATTTTCCATATTGTTTCTTTTCTTTTATGGTTTGCAAGATAACCCTTAAATGTCTTTAATGCTCTTCTTTACATTAAAAAAACACCAAAATATCATCAATGAAAACCACCACAAAATTATCCAAGAACTCATGGAAAATTCTATTCATTAAGTCCATGAATATAGTAGGTGCATTGGTTAGCCCAGAAGGCATTACTAAAAATTCATAATGGCCATATCTTGTACGGAACGCGGTCTTCGAAACATCTACTTCCTTTACCATCAGCTGATCATACCCCGATCTCAAGTCAATCTTTGAAAAATAATGAGCTCCCTGGAGGTGATCAAACAAATCATCGATATGAGGAAAAGGATATTTATTCTTAATAGTGATGTTATTAGAGGCTCTATAATCAATGCAAAGTCACATAGAACCATCTTTCGTTTTAACAAATAAAACAGGAACACCACATGGTGATGTGCTAGGTCAAATGAAACCTTTCTCTAATAAATCATTCCATATCTCCTTCAACTCTAAAAGTTCAATTTGAGCCATTCGATAAGGGGGTTTTGAAATTGGCTTAACATCAGGAACTAAGTCAATAGTATACTCAACTTCCCGATATGGTATTATTCTAGGCAACTCAATAGGAAAAACATCAGGATACTCATTTACCACTGGCACATCATTAATCTGAATAGTTCCTTTGTTTTCAACGATGTGTTCAAGGTAACAATCATTTCAATATTTTACAAGTTTCTTGGCCTCTTGATAAGTTATCAAAAATAAGGGTTCATTCTTGTACACAAACTGAAATTATTTCTGAAAAGATACTTCTTTAGCTCTACAGTCAATCTTAGAATGGAAAATAGAGAGCCAATCCATACCCAGGATAACATCAAACCCTACTAGAGGTAAAACAATAAGGTTCAAAATTAAGTTCTTTCCACGGATAAGGATAGGAAGATTCTTATAAATTTATTTTTCCTCAACATTTCCCCCAGGTGTTTTTAGCAACAGTTCAGGATTCATTTCTTGAGATGGTATTCACATTTTACTAGAAAAGGTTTCAGAGATGAAAGAATGTGTAGACCCCGAATCAAACAACACACTAGCATAATCTGAAAAAACAAAAAAAGTACCTGATACAACTTCATTTGATGGCCCGACATCTGCTGAAGTAGTTGAAAAGGATTTCACCACCCCATTCTTCTTGTAGTCTAACTAATTCCCATCACTCAAGCTCTTTGTCGGACACTCATTTTCATAGTGACCCATCTCATTGCACTTATTACATTTCACTAACTGTAAATCAAATTTGGTCTTACCATCAGCCTGCTCTTTTTTAGTGAAATCATGAGCCTTATGTCCCATCTTACCACATCGGTAGCACTTTCCAGAATTCAGAAGACATTCCACAACATGCCTTTTGCCACATTTATCACAAACTGTAATCTTAGTTTTATTACCATCAGACTTTTTTGAAGAATTCTTACCTTTCTCCTGCCACCTCGGTCTCTTATTCTATTGGTTGTTATAGAACACTTGATCATTGGAAAACTCCATTTCCACCATCTCAGCACATCGAACAAGCTTTTGATAACTTTTAAACTCACGAGAAGCTAATGCCCTTCAATATTTTGGCTTTAATCCTGAGTAAAAAACGATTGATTTTATTATCAAGGTCTTGGATAAAATTTGGAGCATACCTTGCCAATCGAGTGAACCTTTCTTCATAGGCATCCACTGAGTCTTCCTCTTGCCTCAATTCCAAGAATTTATTTTCCATACTAAGTCGAACAGCCTTAGGAAAATACTTCTCAGGAAACATACCTTTGAATTCATCCCAGTCAAGAGAATCAATCTCATTAGCATCCCTGATATTTTTAACCGTCGGCCGCCACTAATCTGCTTCACCCTTCAAACGGTAAATAGCAAGACTAACCTTTTGATTTTCTGAACACCCCATGACATCAAAAATCTTCTCCAGTGATTTAATCCACCATTCAGCTAGCACAGGGTCAGATGATCTTTTGAATGATGGGGGATGTTTCCTCATGAAATGTTCCACCACTGACATGTTCCTCTGCGGTTGATCTGGCTGATCCCGTGCATGGATACCACCGCCATTTATCGCTTGAGTCAACTGCACCATTACTGCAACAAACTGTTCAGTTCCAGTTCTGACCATCTCAGGATGCTGATTCGGAAGGTTATTTCCTTCAGCATGCCTTCCTAGCACTGCTTCCCTGTTTCCTCTGTGGAAAACCATTCTGAACAAACATGTCTTAGATGAAGCAACATGGTAATCTTAAAATGATATATCATTTCAAAAAAAATATTTTTGGATAATCATTTAATAGAATTATAACCCCTAAAGTTATCTAAACTGACCTTTGATACCAACTATAAGGCCCCAGCCTTAAACCTTACTTAATCTTGAGTTATTACAAGATTACACATTGAGGATCTTTTTGGGTTTAGAGTTTTATAGAATTAGATCATAGAACTTTCATTACATTCCACATATAAACTAAGTGGTTAAATAAAGATATTATTCTTCATTCCCATCAGTGGAAACATATTTAAAATAAAACATGGATTCTTTCTTGAAACTTCCTTGACACTATCATCATATCATGTACCTTTCCCTTGACCTGTGAGAAAAATTTCAAAAAAACATGGGATGAGCATAAAAAGCTCAGTAAGAGATATAAAAATATATGGAAGGGAAACATGGGTACATATATACATAATAATGAAATCATAATTTACCCATAAATCATAATCACTTTAACATACCTCATAAAATCATGAATAAATCATTGAAATCATAAGATATAATGGTAACTTGAGGCATTCATAACATTCTTACGTAGGGAGTAACCCTCTTGGTTACGTTTGGAATACCCATCACAGTATATTCCGTAAATATCTTTGGAGAAACCTTAACGTTTCACTCCTTCGCGTTACCCAATGCATTGGAGAGCTATATCGGGCTCACCCGCCCTTAGTTTATCACGGAACCACTCGTCTTCATAATAATGCCCAAGAACCTCAACATAATCGTATCACATAAAACATGCATAAAGGAAACATAACATTTCCACCTTTAAATCACAAGATATCAATACAATACAATCATATAAAAACACTATGAAAACCATTTTGAATACCAAAATAAATGAAAATTAAAACATGGTATTTATTTTTCTTTTAAAAAGAAGGTATGTCTTGTAGAGGAAGACGAAAACTCAAATAATGGTCACGGCGGCGGAGAAGTCGTTGTCGCCGCATACGTATGACAAAAACATTCCCTTTTGTCATTTTGTAAAATTCTTCATATAAAAAAGATTAATTTTGGATAAACCTAAAAGTCAAAGGGTTTTATACACCGTATAAAAGAAAGTTGTGTATAAAATAAAATATGCCTCAATGAAAGGAGATTGAGACGAAGTCCCATACCTCGGGTCCGACTTGACTCGATCGTTCTTTAATGTCCTGAATAATAAACTTGAGTTAATTTATAATTTCTTAAGAACCTTTTTTTATGTTCATTATTCCTTTTATATAACTTATTACCATGTCATGAACACTATGTAATTATTTAAGATAATAACGGTCGTTTTAACGATCATTGGTACTTGAGTCAAAAATAAACCCTTTATAATTACATGTTGTTCATGTATCCATTATATCCAGAATTATAATCATGATGTATATATCATATATATCCATTATATTCGTGCATTTATAATATTACATAATCATTTAGAGGTAAGAAATGAAATGCACCGTTCATAGAGACGGTAAGCCGTACATACACATGAATGCTACTTTCATTTCTATTTCGTATTTTATAGAATGGAATCATATTGATATAATGGAATATTATAATTCCAGTATAATATCAAATATAATATCATAGTTACATTTTTTATACCTCCCACATATGGTATTTAACAAATCAAATCATTTTGAGGGGGCGGTAGTCCGCACTTCCTTAAATGAAGATATCGTGTTTACCCATAATGGAAACCATAAAGGTATGCCCAAAATGAAAAATACAGAAGCTTAAGTAAAACATAAACATATAATATATCATATATAAATATAGTGACATCTTAATGGCCACCTTTGAAGGTGTTAAAATAATATTGAACAATCATCGTTTCGGGAGGCATAAATTCACCATCCACGGAAACATTATGTTCTTTAACCATTGGATGTAGGTGTGTGTATGTGTAGCTCGAATACATCTTATAAAAACATCCTAGTATATTGAGGATACTGGAGTTTTTACAAAAGAAAAGAATAAAAAGAGTTTAGGGGGTTGTAGAAGAAAAATAAATCAAAAGGACTCAAGTGAATACATTACATTATAATCGGGTAACTCCCTTTGGTTTGAGCTCAAAGGCTTCCTTGGGAAGCCTTCTGCCCAAATTGTGGCTTCAAGGAGTAAGAGAAGTAATTGGACAGACAAAATGGGCAGAGGTTGGCCATGCCAAAGGCTTTGGGAGTGTGGGTAAAGAGGTATAGGTGGGGGCCTTTTATAAGAGGAGAGGAGGGGCACTCTTGGAAAGTAAAGAAATATTACTTTATTTGAAAATGAGTTTCGGATTTAAAAGGTCCCAAATTGATATATTTCTAGGATAAGGTGATAAGGGTTCGAAATATACCCACCCAATAGGTTTTGGACATGTTTAGGTCATAGATTTTACATTATCTTTTCATTTTATTTAAATCCTTTATTAATGAGGTAATCGCTACATCATTATGATGTCATAAATACTTTAATTTATTTAATGTCCAAAAATTATAAAAAAATACTATTAAGTAGGAACTTTTTTAGATTTCCAATGAATATTTATAGTCAAAAATCTGAATTCAATAACCCCATTTAAAGATTGTTTTCGTAAATCATATTATGTTTGTGTCATTTTTACTTTTTCATAAAATAAAATGTTATTTATGTCATTTCCCAAACAAAGTGGCACCATGGGGTCCCCAAGTTGACCCATGGATTTTCTTGGTCGGACATGACACATCCAATGAGCGTAGTACATGTGTCAAGCTCATCTCATACTATTAAAACATTATTTTTACCTTAAACTACAATAATTACCACTAATCGCGATTAAAATCTTAATAAGTTACTATTCACCAAAAATTTATTTTAATCCCATTGGACCAAATTTTACTTATTAATGACAACCATGTATGTCGGATTTTTGAAATTCAAAACCCAAAGGTGGCAAAATTTCATTTAAATGGAAAATCAGTTTTTATAAGTACCACTTAGTGGTTTCACTATTCATCAAAAATTGAAGTTTTTCAGAAAAATACAAAAACTTCACTCAAAGCTATATTTGATATTCTAAATTAAAAAATGATGTCTATTTTACAAAATTAAAATCATATAAGTTACATTAATTAATTTAATAATTAATTCCTGCAATCAAATAGCGTGTTTTTATGAAACAATAAGTATCAAAAGATTGACACCAGTTTAAGTCCAATTTCCAAGTGAAATTGATTCCAATGACCACCAATGGATTAAATGGTAAAAATATATTCTAATTTCACTTCAAAACCAATTAAAAAGATAATATAATCATATAAATAAATTAGATTAAAAATCAGTTTTGATGTAGAATGCAGTATATTTCACTATTCATTAAAAAATGAACATTGTCAGAAAAATACCAAAAATTCACAGAAAGTAAATTTTGATGTCCCAATCATAATTAATAAGTTTATTTTGACAAACATAGTTTATAAAATTGTCAAAATATAGATTCAAAAATGGTTTTCCATCAAAAGGCAGTAAAACAATCTTTTAAAAATATTAATGTATTCCATGCTTAAGATTGGATTTATTTTATTTTAGGACTCTAAACCACTATCTATTTCATTAATAGACATAGATAAAAATATATATTCTTCATTAATTACTTGGGATGTTACAATTAAATCATGATCATGGTTGAGCTCTGGAATATTCCTCACTTTATTTTATAGATACACATCTTCATTTAGGGAATTCATAAAACTCTCATGGATGGTTGGTTGAAAATTAATAAGATAAATAATAGATCCTTATATATTACCCATGATTTGATGATTGATAATCTGTAAATAAATAAAAAATGGATCTCTTTCAATACTCATTTTATAAAAAAAATGCATGGTCTTTCTAAATAAGAGTACCATCCACCCTATTTTCCTTCTTGTGTGGTAATGTGTTGAGAAATCATAATCCTTAACCAAATACAACAATCATTCCAAGTGGATATTCATACCCTAATTTGGAAATATATAAATAAATATTTTATTATATATGTGTATATATATATATATCACACCCTTCACCATATAAATAATGCCTCAATATATTTAATTCCATTTTAACTGCTTCAAAATCCTATTAATGAAACCCATAATTTTTGTAATTAAAATTTAAATGGATAGATATATCCTTTGTCACCATATCCTTATTCATGAGTTTAATCACATACCATATTTGATTAATCACTTAAGATCAAAGAACCATATCCACTCTAGGGTAGTGTAAAATAATTTCTATTCACCTAATTATTTTTAGTTATTTGGAACTATCCTCACCTTCAACTTCTATATGAAAATTAGATACATTAATGCCAATAATGTTAGTAGATTATACATTTATTTAAATTGTCTGACAATGTGTAGGTATTATCCATCAAACAAATTAAAACTATTTATTCTAGTTTCTGTGTATATTCTATGATACTTTTAAATAATATTCATGACCTGTCCCCAAGGGACCATGCCATGACTACCCCATGCCTACCTCTCATAGGCCATCATTGGAGACTAGCACTGAAGGCATAAACCTACACGTGGGAGGTATTTTCCCAGTACATCTACACATGAAAACTCACAACCCTGTCCCGCAAAACTAAAAACGAGAAAAAGTATTCCACTACGAAAACCACTAACAGTGTAACGTTACAAGCAAAAATTAATGGGGTTTGGAATACATACATTATAAAAACAAGCTGAAAACAAGAAAATAAATAGGTCTCTAAGTCTTCCACCCACATAAATCCACACCTAAAGTGTAGGTGTAGAGTAGCTACATGAAGTTGTAGAAGTATTACATGCCTATTTGATCTCACCGTGAACTACCCCCCAAGGTCTCCATCAATGAATTGGTTGTCTGTACAAGACACAACACATGTGGGTGAATCCCATGCCAGAGTGGGTAACATAATTCTATGTAGAGACCCAATACCAAAAAAAACCAAAAGGTAAATGTACACATGATTAAAAAGACATATCACACACTTATAATCTAAAGGATATGATGAAAGACTAATAGTCATAATTCTTAACACATTGGAAAACTAATCCACTCATCCGTGATGAGTTCTTGGAGATACTGGATCACCAAGAACCATTCTTCACATCGGCCAATTGGATCACTTGACCTTATTATCTCTTAGGCCTGCAGGATCACATATTCCCACTCATTTCTTGGGGAATATGGATCACATAGGCGTGCTCGTATCACGCTTGATTCCAAGAGATTCTACTATTCAAGCAATCAGTAAGATCTAAACATCTCTGAATGTTTACTTTGTGTATTCCAAAATTAATACCTCATTACTGTAATAACCCAATCATTTAATAAAACTTTTTAACTAAAAATGTATGTCGTACTATTTTATGATCAATTATATAATTATAAATGAAATGTGACCTTTGGGTTTTGACCATTATATGACCATTGGTCAATATGATTGTAGGAAATAATAAAAAAATTATGTTACAATTGTTGATTAAAATATAAATAATAATGGATAATTAATACAAAAAAAGTGTCGATGGTCTGATCCGATAGACTCGGTCCACACGAAGCCCATATATTGGATCATTGAATGGAAGTAGCATCACTAGGCGTTGTTCTGGACCAAACCCAAGCTGATCATCAATATGTTAATCATGAACATAATCCCCTTCAGTAGAACTTCAAGATGATATAAATAACACCTACATTTATGTTTTCGGAGCCTCTCTACGATTCTATCGCCATTTCACATCATACTCTTATGTCCTATGAATGTGTTATAAGGGGATAAATAAGGAGGAATTAGTTAATTTGTGTAATCCAATTGTATAAATAAAATTTTATTTCTTATTATGGTATATTTTTTGAATTACATTTTCCAAAATAAATATATGATGAATTTTTAGAAGTTGCATATGATTGATGAATATTGAAAAAACGAGATTATTTTAAAAATAAAATTTATACCTTAAAAATTTAATAATATGAAATTATTTTTTACAAATTGACTTATACAGTTGTGATCAGAAAGTATTTTAATGTTTCATAAGATCAAGTGAATTCCTTTTCAATAGTAAATTTTGAATAATAATATTACACATGGGAATAGTGATGTGTCAAATAGAATAGTAACCTCACTTAAGAATGTAAAAATATAATTTAAGCATATTGAATGGTAATGAGCTATAATAATATTGTAAATAACTTTTTAAAAAATTATTAGTTATGTATTAGTATTTTTCTGGGTAAATTGTGATTTTAATGAAAAATTAATTATCTCATACTTATAAAATATTTTTCCAAAAAAGGTATTAATTTTTTAATTCATAACATAGATATTATGTCCTGGTAAATTTATCATAATTTTATAAAATGTTTTGTCTTTCAATGATGAGTAGAAATATAGTTTTTGTGATTTCGGTGTGTTTTATGACATCATTATGATGTAATATGTAATTTAAAATGCTGGTAAATACATTTGTACTAAAATATTATATGAGGTGTCCCATATTTCCATCATCATGTGAAAATACCATTGTAAAGCATGAGGTTTTTCAAATACCACTAATGAGGTGTCCCCTGAAAATTAATAAAATATTCCCTCACTTTTACTATAAATAAAAACACATTCCTTCATTCCATTCATTCAAAATTCATCCTCAACGATACTTTGTCCATTTTACCACCCATAGATTCCACCCTAGGTTCCCTCAAGCCCCCATGGTCTGAACATTTTAGTTTTTGAAGTGACACTTCAAGGTAAGGGAGGCTTTCACCCTCCTCTTTTAGTCAAGTCTTATTTTATGTTATGTCTTTTTTTACATTTTCATATGTTTGGATATGTTCTTAAATATCATTATTTATTTAAATTTTATGGACAAATATTTATAGACCCTTTTCTCTCTCATCAAATCATTTTTTTATGTTTAAAGTGACGTCGTTAGGATGCCAAATTTTCGTAAGGGAAATCTCAAAGACTCTTTTTCCATTCATGATCTCTTCTTCTGGTATGTCATTCAAGATTACGTATCACGTTATTATTTCCATTTCATTATTCCACAATAAAATAATATGAGTCTATTATGAATGGATGAACCATTTCCTCACTCATTTTAATGTTTTATAAAACTATGTTTCATAACCGTTTGCTGCATAATTTTCGTCTAAATATCACCCACTTTTTCTCATGAAATTATCTTATTTTATTTATGTGGATACCTAAAACTATTTTATTTATTTGGCTATTCATCAAGACATAAAATTGTTTTATTTTAATCTGGAATTGACATACATAAAATTCTCATCCCTTTCTGTGGTTTATAAATGATATAATGATCATGTATAAAAATAATTTTTAAAATAACATGATTTTGATATAAAACACATCTAATTTATTCTCTATGGGGTATTTATAAAATGATTTATTTTTATAGATGAGTATCAAATGAAAGTAAATAAATATTACTTGTGAACCCTGATAGTATTCTAATTCATTGGGTAATTATATCAATCTCTAGATATGACATGATTTAAGATACGTTGGTGAATAACCATGATAATCTTCATGACACCATTGGGATGGACCTTGGTGATATGATTATGAATGTATAAATTATATGTTATAAACATATATTGATGTTATGATTCATGTTATGTTTAATATGATATGATTATTTATCATGCATTTATGATATTCCCCATGTTCTTATTGATATCGCTCATGTTCACAAGTATACTATTTCACTTGTTTTCTTAATGGGCTTTCTACTCACCCTTTCCATTGACGTATGTCTCCAGGATATGAGATGAAGTATTTTCACATAGGTTGAAATTTTCAAGAATCATATAAAGAGGATTAAAATAATTTTATATGTTTTCATGAGTTATGTACCTTTTTCCAAGACAATAGTCATTAAATATCTTCTTCTAGTAAAATTTAATGAAATGTAATGTAATAAGAAGACATGATTCCATAGTTGGTATCCAAGTATAGTTTAGTTATTTATAGGAATTATGATATAAAAATCCCTGGAATAATCCGATATAACTATTTAGAAATAAGTAAAATTCCTATTTATTTGGTTAAAAATTAAATAAGTTGTTTCCAAACAAATAAATCCATGTTTGGATACGATCAAGTGGATGTGGATTTGGAACATAAGTATCTAGGGGTAAATCAAAAAAACAATGCTATGAGCTAGAATCAAATGGGAACTTGTGCATGAAAATGGACCATGATGCAATCATGGTTTGACACTCCCAGTGAATATTTTTGGATAACCTCAAACTATATATGAGTCATTATGAAGGATTTATAGAGAAATGTAATTATTGATAATGAATAATATCTTTAAGAATGATTTTTTAAAACATAAAAATCCTTTATAGTTAAAAGATTCCTAAATAAAATAGGCTTCTCTCTAAGGATTTATTCATTTTGAAAATGGTAGAAAATTGGAAGGACCATGAAAATGGTGACCATAATAGACCATGCACTGACAGCCATCCGATGGAAGCCAAAATGGGAACATTCATGAGAATAGTGAAACAACTGACTAATGTTATGGGAAATAACATGAATCATGCTGAGAAATTGTTTTCTGCACAAAGGGTAAAACATTTTATTTATTCCATTATGCATCAACAAACACTAATGTTTAATGGAACTATCGACCCACTGATTTCTGAATATAGGATCAACTATATTGAAAAGATTTTTTCTATGCTCGGTCATTCAGAACTTGAGAAGACCACCTTATAGTTTTACTGTTTAATGGGAGAATCTAATCAGTGGTGAGAAATATTTAAAAACATGAGGCTAGATAGGAGGTTTATTCCTTCTATTAATAAGTTTTATAGGAATATCCTTCAATATGTATTTCCCTCATTCGATGAGTAAAAAAATGCAGAAGGAGTTTCTTGAGATAAATAAGAATGATAGTGAATCTGTTGGATTCTATTAGATTAAATTCAAAAGGTATTCCAATTCAACCTTAGTAATTTTAATGGTTCCAAATGGGATAGTTGATATATTCTTTTGTGTAATTAGACCACATGTTTGGTAGAATATTACCAACCAAAACTATGATAGGTACATGGAGATCGTGGATACTACTATAATAGTCAAGCAAGAGTTTGGTGATACACAATGGTCGCAAAAATCAAATGACAGGAATTTATCAATAATTCAAAGCTAAGGGAGGATCATTGATGAGGGAAGAGGAGGAATGAATGTTTAATATCCCACACCTCATAAATGTGGGTAGAAGCATTTAGTGAACATCCATCTCGGGAGGAGGATGTTCTACAATTATGGAAGAGATGGCCATATCATGTGAAATTTTCAAAGTGAGGCGAAGCCTAAACTTCCCAGAACTAATAATGATGCGAAGATGGTGCAAGACAAACCTGAAGTCCAACGGTATAATTGTATAAATCATGGTCACATTGAAAATAATTTTCCAAATCCATTGGTAATAAAAGGGAATCAGCATCTTCCTCAACAAAATCCAAGTGAGAAAGGTCGTGATATTTCAATCCCGATAGTGGATATTGAAGCTCCAAATGATGTGTTTGTAGGTAGTGTTGTTGTTCTTTGAATTCTATAAATTACTTTATCAGATTATGGTTCAATTAATTCCCTTATTTCATCCATGTTTTCATGGAATTTAGTAAAATTCCCAAAATTTCTAAAACTAGAGTTACCAGTCAATATTTATTGTTGGAGTATCCAAGCATCATTAGTGTTTATAAACTCTAGAATTTAATTTACTAAGAACAGTCTTATCACAGATCTAGTAGACACTCCCATGATTAAATTTGAAAATAAACTATGGAAGGACTGGCTCCCAAAGTATAATACAATTATCAACTATAGAAGCCAGGAAATCATAGATGTTTTGAATGGTAAACCAACATTTATCTTCCAAGGAGAGATATCTCAACCTGATTATTGTCCAGAAGAACCTCATATATCCTTCTTTATCATGTTTATTGGTGAGGAAAAAGAAGGATATGATAGTATAAAGATAGAAAATGTAACCATCATCTAGGAATACATTGAAGTATTTCATGAGGAGTTACGTAGACCTCCTCAAGAGAGAGAGGTAGAGTTATACATTGAACCCATACCTAGATCGTATATGATATCAGAGGCCCCATATAGGATGGAAAATGTGAAGTTAGAGGAATTAAAAAATCAACTCCAATATCTTTTGGATAAGGGGTCTATCCGACTGAGTGTGTCTCTATGGGGAGAATGTTTTCTCTTTGGGATGAAGAAGAATAGATCAATGCGACAATGCATTGAATATAGAGAACTAAATGGGATCACAGTGACGAACATATGACCTCTTCCAAGAATTTATGACTTATTTGACCAACATCAGGGTGCTCATTTCTTCTCCAAGATTGTTTTTCGATCAGGTTTTCATCAAATAAGGGTGAAGACAGAAGATATTCCAAAAAATTCCTTCATATCACGATATTAGAATTATGAGTTTGTGGTTATGCCCTTCGGACTGACTAATTCACCTATATTTTTATGGATTTTTCTTGAGTATAATCTTTAAGGACTTCCTTGATAACTTTTTAGTAGATTATATTGATGATATTATATTATATATTCCATAAATTTTGGGGAGAATAAGGATCAACTAAGGGTTATTTTCAAATTTCTATGAATGGAGTGGATTTTCTGAATTTTCAACAAATGTGAATTCTGGTTAAAACAATTTTCTTTCTTTTAGAACAATGAAACAAACAATGGAATCACAGTCGACCCTATAATGAATAACTCTATCGAGGAGTGGACTCAACCCACAAAAATAATTGATATTTGTAGTTTCCTTTGATTAGTAGTATATTATAGGTTGTTTTTTTAACAAATTCATTAAAATTTTATTCCATTAAACAAGTTAACATGAAAAGGGGTCAAGTTCATTTGGAAAAAAGAGTGTGAAGAAATTTTCCATGATATGAAGAAGATATTTGTTACTGTACCCATGTTAACTCATCCCTCAAGAAAATAAGGATTCTTTATTTTTACCAATTCATCTCTACAATAGATTGGGTTAATCCTCATGAAAAATGAAAAAGTCATTTCCTATTCATCTCAATATTTGAAGACTCATGAGAAGAACTATCCAACACATGATATTAAGCTAGATATAGTATTTTTTCTATAATGATATGGAGGATCTCTATTTATGGGGAGAAATGTTATATATACCCAAATCATAAATAATTGAAGTATATTTCCACACAAACAGAATTCAAAATGTGACAGAGGATATTATTGGGACTTCTTAATTAGTATGATTATTCAATTCATTGTCATCCTAGAAGAGAAAAAAATGTTTCTAGAGTATTATATAGGAAATACCCAGTTGTTATATCTATTATGTGGATTCAAATAGACCCCATAATACATGACCTAGTGAAAATGGGAATGGTAATTATAAGGTAATGGACATAATTAACCATATCCCATATTATTTCTCACCAATCATTACAATAGAAGATCATGAGATCTCATAAAGAATATCATTTTTTATAGAAGATGTTTGAGGCTATGAAGGATGGGTAGTTTCCTATGTTCAACATTTATCAATAATTTGTACTGAAATGCTGTAAATGACTATGTGTTCCATTTATATTGGCAATAAAGTATCTGATTTATAAATCCCATAGCATTACTTTATCTATACATCTCGGAAGAACGAAAATGTATAGGTTCGATCATGATCATTTATGGTGGGATAATATAGAAAGGGAGAATGTCGACTACACTAAAAGGTGCCTGATATGTCATCAAGTGAAGGAAGACTAAAAACTAACTAAAGGTGTATTAAAACAACTACCCATACCAGAATTGATGTGGTTCAATATCACTACATGCATTGTCCCTGGTTTCATGTGAACATCTGAAAGAAACAATAAGATATGGGTTATAGTGGACCGTAACAACAAGACTCTCCATTTTATCTATATTCAGAAAGAATTCTCTGTTGATCAACATTCAAAATTAATGTGAAATAAGTGTTATGGATTCTTTGAGTTACAATTTATATCATATATATTCATGATCCATGGATCACATCAAAATTTTGGAGAACTCTTCAACATACTTGGTTTACCAAATTGAATTACCTTGTGGCCTAGCACCCCCATGCTGATGTCCATTCTGAAATGACTACTAAAACACAAAAGAAAATGCTAAGAACATTGTAAATGGATTTTGAAGGTGGATGGGATCCAAATATCCTATTAGTGGGTCATCTTACAATAATAGTTTCAAATTGAGCATTCAAATGGCACCCTATGAGGCTCTCTATGGGAAGAGATGATAAACTCATACTTTTTGGGATGAGGCTATTGATAGAATGCTTCTTTGTCCTGATCTTGTACAAGAGATGACAGAAAAGGTTCATTCAATCTAGAAACACATTATGACTACTCTGAGATGGTGAAAGAGTTGCACCGAAAATCATCAAAGGTACATGAAGTTTGTTGTTGGTGACAAAGTAATTATTCAAATTTCACATTGGAACAGAGTCCTGGGGGTTGGGAAAAAGAAAATCTCAGTCCTAGGTAAATTTTTTCTATTAAATCCTTAAATATTAGAACCAATGACCTATTAGTTTGCAATTCTTAAAAATATATTATAATTTCATCATTTCATCCATGAATTCCTCTTGAGGAAGTACATAACCTACCCTTAATAAGTAATAAATCTAGAGGTGGTAATACTAGAACCTAACATCTCTTGTGAGGAGAAGTCGGTGGAGATCTTGGATCATAGAGACAAGGTTCTAAACATCATGGTTACCCACCATGTTAATGTTTATTTAGAGTAACCAGAAATACAAAGTATCCACAGGGGAACTGGAGGAGTCTCTGAGGTAGAACTACCCACACATTTCACTACTGAGGGTACGTGTAGAAATTTATGGGGAGAAAGTTTTTTAGGGGGGAGAATGTAATGACCCGAACATTTGAATAATATTTTCTTTTCTAAAAACATATGTCTTACTATGTTGTAATTAAATATATAAGTATAAATGAAATGTGACCTTTGGATTTTGATAGTTATATGACCATTGGTCAATATGATTGTTGGATAAAATAATATTTTTTAAAATTATTATTCATTTTTAAAATATAAAAAATATTGGATAATTAATATAGAAAGAAGAGTTGATGGCCTCATCCAGTAGACACTGGTCATACAAATCCCATCTTTCATTGCCTAAGAATGAGGTAGTATCATTACGCTATTTTCTAGACCAATCCCAAGATGAACTTCAACATGTTAATCTTGAACATAATCACCTTCGAGAGAAGTTCATGATGATAAAAATTACCGGTTGGGAAATGTTGTCTGAGTCTCCCCAAGATTCTATCTCCATTGGACACCTTAATATTTGGTCCTACATAGGTATTATAAGGAGCTACATAACAAGTCCTGAGTTACATTGAGTATTTCATTGGTATAAATAATATTTTTATTTATTATTATGGTAAAATTTTGTAATTTAAAATGTCCATATAAATATAAGAGGAATTTTTAAAAATTTAAAATTATTGAGGAATATGGAAAAATGTGTCTATTTTTAAAATATTTTTTATACATTAAATAATTTATAATTTGAAACAATTTTCTAAAAATGTACATGTACAATTGTGATCAGTAAGAAATTTAGAGAAAAATATGATCTACATATTTTTTGTAAAGACTAAATTATAAATAGTAATATAACCCTTATGAATAGTGATGTGACAAATGTATTAGTAACTTAACTTATGAAATTATAAATATAATTTATGCATCTTGAATGTTAATGTGATACAATTTCTTAAGTAATGAATTTTTTTAAAAATTATTTGTTATGTATTACTATTTTTTGGGTAAAAAGTTATTTCATTTAAAAATTAAATATCTCATATTTATAAAATTAATTTCAAAAAATGGAGTACATTATTAAATTAATAACACTGATATCAGTTTTGGGGGAATTTATGAGATTTTAAAAAAATTATTTGTTTTTTTGCTGAATATTAAAACTATAGATTTTGAGTTTTCAATGTGTTTTATGACATAATAATCACATAAAATGTAATTTAAATTTATAGTCTACTATTTTGGATTAAAATAATAAATTATTTATCACATGTGTCCAAAACCATTGGTAAAAACAATGGGAAACCCATTGTTTTGAAAGTACCACTAATGAGGTGTCCTTTGAAAATTAAAAAAAATATTGCCTCACTTTTGCTATAAATACCATCACATTACATCATTCCATTCATTCCAAATTCCCCCTCAACGATTATTTGGCCTTTTTACCTCCCATGGAGTCCACCCACGGTTCCCTCAATCCCCCAAGATCCCAAACTTTGAGTTTTTTATGTTACACTTCACGGTATGGGATCCTTTCACCCTCTTATTTTAATCAAGACTTCATTAATGCTATGTATTTTTTCTATACATATTATTTTGTTAGGGTATGTTATTATATTTTCTTTATTTATATCCATATTATGTAAACATTATTAGAGACCCTTTTCCCTTCCATAAACTCATTTTCAGATTTTTTAAGTTGCATTGTTAGGCTGTATAATTTTCATAATGGAGTTATGAAGGTCTCTTTTTATATTCAAGTTATCTTCTTGTAGTATGTATTTAATTTTTCCATACAATGTTCTTATTTCCATTTTATTCTATACCAAAAATGTATTATGACTCTTTTATGAATGTGTGACCCATGTACCCTCTCTTTTTAATGTTTTCTAAAACCATGTTGCATGGTCGTTTGCTGCAAATTTTTGTCTCAAAATCTCTCTCCTTTTTTCAAGAAATTCACTTATTTTATTTATGTCAATACACATGCCTAATTCATTTATTGGTGTATTCATCAATACATAAAAATGATATTTTAGTCAGGAATTGACATACATAACACCCTCATTCCCTTTCCAGGGGTTATAAATGATATAAAGATCATGTGTTAAGAACATTTTAAAACTCCACTATTTTGATATAAAACCAATCTCATCTTTTCAATATAGGTTTTTTATGAAATGTTAGATTATGATCTATGTTGATCACATGGAAAAATGTTCATATTAAGGGTATTCCCTGATAGCGCTTTAATGCATTGGGTATAGAAATTAATCATTAGATATGTCATGTTTTACGAGACCTTGGGGAATAACCCTGGAAATTATTATGACACATTAGGGATGAAACTTAGCGATATTATTATGAATGTATAAATTAAAATTTTAGCGTCATTTTTGAGTTATGATTCATGTTATTTTTATTATGACATGCCTCTTTATCATGCCTTTATGATATTCCCCACATTCTTATTGAAATCCCTCAAGATCACATGTAAACTATTTCACTTGTTTTCATTACGGGGCCTTCTTATCATCCTTTCCATTGATGTACATCTCCATGTTATGAGATTCATTAATTATACATAGGATTTACTTTTCATGAAACAAAGCAAGGGGATTAATATAATTTTATATGCCTTTATGTATTGTGTACATTTTTTTCCAATACACTAGGCATTAATGATCCTCTTTTTGTAAAATGTAATTAAAAGTTATGTAATAAGAAGGAGGGATTCCATAGTTATGAGGGACCCAATACCAAAAAACTATTGATTAATCGGACATACGATTTGGATGTTATGTTAGTTTTACTAAAATGTGACCATTGGGTCCAGGCCTGGCCCGACCCAGTTGGACCGTCCTGACCTGACCTAGCCTAGGGACTCATCGACCTGACCCCATCCAGATCCTATCTAGGCCGACTTGGCTGTGGGACCTACATGCTAGGCCACAGGTCCTGCCCATCGGGCCACATGCTTGGACCAATGTGAGCAGGCCATCTCTACTCACCTGTGCGTGGTGGCGATCACCACATCTTCCCCAGATCAGCATTTTGATTTCTCCACGTGGCCGCCCCATGGACCCATTGGACCGTGGCATAGTGTCGCATCTTCCGAAGCCTTGTCGCCTATAGTTTTCGGCAGCACATGTCAATACCCCACAGTGGATTTCACATGCTTATCCACTAGAATGCCACCCTCCGAATAGTCGTGGCCTGAAAGATGCATCCTTCTTTGCCCGATATGGAGCCCTATAGGCACCGGGATCTGGTACTCCCACAACCCTCATCCCACAACCTGTTTTGTTGCGGCACACCACCATCCCACACTATATACCCCCACAAACATTGATTTAGTGGCCTTATGTCACCATGTATGTCACATTAAGTTGTTGTCTCCCCACTATGGTGTCATCATGAAGTCAGATCATCCGTCTCAGGTCATTGTGATAGGGATCGAAGGCGCAACGACTGCTCATTCATATGCTGTCAATACGTGATTAAAATAGAGGGGGAGAAGAATGATCATGAAAAGAATGAATGACATATCCGAGCTGTTGTTCATGTCAACATGGATTAATCTTTTTCATATGATTTAACATGGAAGAACCATCAAAATGAATCCCACTCAATTACATTTTGGCAATTCAATTTCCATCCTCCAAGAAAAAACGTCATGTGGATCATCCTGTTTTTGGTTTGATCCAGGTTCATTGTGTAGAAAGAATTAATTGGGGAAACCAAATCCTAAAGGACAAAACCCCTACCTGGAGAATAGGTTCTATTGGAGGTAGGATACATTGATGAATGTGATTCTTCTACCACTGTTATCAGTCCATCATTGAGGATGATATATCTCAAAGAATAGGGGAGTGCTCGATGTTATTGGTGATTGTATTTACTCATTATTAATTTTTCTATTGTGATCCTACAGAGATTTAGAGTGATTTTCAAGACCCATATTTGATCTCCAATTCCTGTTATCCAATTTATGGGGAAAATAAATCATATAATTTCTATTATTAAGAGTCTCCACTACTATGCTACTTCATTTAAGAAATTGTATTTCTGTTACTTTGTGTTGCAGCATCATTATGTGGTTTCAATTATTGAATGAAATAGTCCTCTCATCGGTACATTACAATGAATCAATTTTGAATAAAATAAAAAATTTATGTTTAATTTATTTATGTCCTTAAAATGTATGATGATTAACTTTTTCTGTCATCCCATGTCAGTCATGGTTAGGCCCATTCTAACATATTTTCATCTTTCTGGACTTATGGGTTCCCTCAAATTTTCAATCCAGGCACCCATTTAGATGTTTTCAAAGCCTCACATGTGTGCCATTTTAATTAGATACAAAATGTTAAAAACTTTTTCCTAGGACAACTGGGCCTCGTAATCAATTTCCTTCTAAGAATCTAGTCTCAAAATAATCCCATATAACTTAAAAAAAGTACAATGAATTACGGGACATTACATTACCCCTGTCATTAGAGATTCACTTCCCTGTACGCCAAAACAATTTCTAAACAAACATATGGGGTATTGATCATAGATCTGAGCCTCCTATTCCCAGGTGTTCTCCGGGAGATTCTCTTTCTTCAATCAATCACGCACGAGGAGAATCAACCATCCATGAAGGATCTACTCTTTTAGATCCCCAACCAATATGGGGAACTCTACAAACATCACCCCATCATCAATATCCACCTTGCCCCCATTCAATGATGTGTCATTGATCATGAATTACCTCCACAACCAGGACACACATAAGTCATCATGGCCCTGTTGAATTTGTGGGAGGAGAGCTAGGTGATATGCCATCTCACCAGATCTACTCAGAATCAGAAAAGGGCTGATGAATCTTGATGCCAACCAGTTGTCCGGGCCAAATCCCTATAAGCCCCATCTGGGTGAGACCTGAGGAACACATGTAATCCCTCCTCGAACACCAAGAAACTCCATATCATATCATCATATTAATTTTTCCTTCTACACATAGTCACCATGTACTCCTGTATGACTTGCACTTTCTCGGTGGTAGCCCATACCAACTCTGGAACAATGAGTGTTGACTCCCTTATGATTGTCCAGCATGTAGATGATCTTCATGGCCATGCTTAATGTTCCTTGAATGGTTTTATACCAATTGTGGAGTTATAGTTGTTATCTTATGAGAACTCCACCAGTGGTAGGAAGTCCCCACAACTATATCTGGAGTCTATGATACATCGATGCTGCATGTACTCTAAAACCTGTATGGTCTTCTCCGTCTGACCATCTGTCTGAGGGTGGAAAGCTATTCTCAAGCGAAGTTGAGACATGAACACCTCCTACAACACCTTCCAAACCCTAGATATAATGATTTTGTTCCTATATAATACTATCATCAATGAGACCCCATGGAGTCAATATATCTTCTGCAGGTAGAGGCTTCCCATGACCACAAATGATCCCTCCTCCCAGATGTGTAGGATGTGGCCAAACTTGGTGAGTCAGTTAATGATCACCTAGATAGTATTGTGGCCCTTGGATGGGTGTGGTAATCTTATCATGAAGTATTGGAGATAAAATATAACATCAAATCTAGATCCTTTAGTGGTTTGGTCAAGCCTACTGGAACAAGGTGCTCTACCTTCACTTTCTGAATATTGAGGCATCGTGAAATGAACTCTTCCACTGCATTATTCATCCCCATACAGTAGTAACAACATTGGAGAATATTGTACATAATTTCCACTTCTAGATGCATCACCAATGGGGAGATTTTGACCTCCCTCATAACCTCCACATGTGATGCTAGTGGAAAAATGGTGCATCCTATTAAAAGTATTACATGCTCCCAACCTATTCAAAATCCATCAGGATCTTTTCCTGAAGATGGCTTAGTACATCAAGCCTCGAATTTAAAATCCACAATATGTGCCTACCTAACACACTGTAAGAAAGGAGGAGTGAAATTTATTTACTAAAGGAAATCTTCTCTATCATCATCCATGAAAGGTATCTATGTCGGATCTGACTACTATGATGCCTCACTTAGTAACTGAAAACCAGATATCTTATTGAGTGCATCTGATAACATGTTCTCATTCCTAGTAGTATATACTATCTTGAAGTCATAGTCCTAGAGGAACTCCATCCATCTCTGCTTCTTCATGTTCAATTACTTCTATGAGAAGATATACCTAAGACATTTGTGATTGGATTATACAATAATCCACTCACCCTTTATGTAGTACCACCACACCTTCAATGAATATAACACTAATAATAGATCCAGGTAATGGGTAACTTAGTTATAATCATGATGTTTGGACTTCCTTGACCCAAAGGAGATCCCTGCTTTCCCTTGGGTCAGGGAAAATCACAGTCTGATTCTTGATGCGTCACAGAAAACTACATACCCAATTCCCTCCTCTGGTAGTCTTAAGATGGTGGAACTCATCAGTATCTGCCTTATCTACTGGAAACATTTCTGTCACTTATCCATATACATGAAGTTTTCTCTCTTCTATTTCAAAGATTATAAGGGTGCTGCTACCCTTGAAATGTCGGGCACAATCCTCCGGTGGTATCATGAAAAACACAAGAAACTATGAACATCAGTCACAGTCTTAGTGGGATACCAAGCAAGAACTTATTCTATATTTATTGGATCCACCACAACTACATCCTCTAATATAACATCTCCTAGAAATTGGAACTCAAAAATACATAATTGGAACTTTGAGAGCTTCCCATAATGATGGTTCTCGAAGAGTTATTCTACGGCTATCCATATGTGTTTCGGGTGCTTCCCTTATGATGATAAGTACTCCATAATGTCATCAATGAAGTCTATGATGAACCGGTTGAGTTAAGGCTGTAAGATCTTATTCATGAGTCCCAATTATACTAATGGGGTATTGGTTATGCAGAATAGAAACACTAAGAACTAATAGTGGCCATAACGATATCTAAAGGCTTTTTTTGGTATATCCTTATCCTTCACACAAATCAGATTATACCATGATCATTATTATATATCTGAGAACCATTTTTCTCCTATCAGCTGATCAAAGAGGAAATAAATCCTTTGGAAGTGGATACAAGTTCCTCAAAGTCACCTAGTTTAGGAACCAAAATTATACAGAAGAACTCAAAATCCCACCTGCCTTCTTGGAGAAAAAATATTGGGGCTACCCACAATGAAACACAGGGTCTAACCACGAATTTCCTCTACAAATCATCATCTTTTACCGTATTCTCACGATTCTCTTTAGGATCCATCAGATATGGTGGTGTGTATTTTAGGGTAGTCTCATGGTACATATCAAGGTTGATGTCTATCTCCATTTGAGGAGGTAATCTAAGAAAATCCTCAGTAAATATATATTCGTACTCTTCATACACAAGATGAAAGCAAGGAAACTTCTCATACACTATAATAAAGGTGAGACTATCAAACTATTGATTGATTAGTTTCACCCTCCTCTATAAAAGACCATCCTATACTCCAAGAGCTCCCTTCACTATAGTAATTCAAAACCTGGTCCCACCATTGAAGACACACTACTCCTTGTGCCTATGATAGTCAATATTATCATGAACTATGAATAACCATTTAATAACCATGATGGCATTGTAAGGCCTCAATCCAATGACTATGATATCCAAACCAAAGATCTTGCCACCTAAAGTAAGATTACACTATCGACAAGAGTGCGTAATCATCGAGTCCCTTCTAATTGGATTCTTTAACTGAAAATATTGATCCAATGGCTCCATAATAATCTATATGATCTAAAAGAGGTCCATGATAATGAATGATTGAATCACACATAGGCCTATAAAAACTGTAGTTATGGTGGAGAAGGAAAATATCATACCTCTAATCATCTCTCAAGTGTCGTAGTGATAGGCCTCCATCATCTAAAGCTAGCCTCTCCTCGATACACTAGCTCCTGGTGCCCCTGGTGGACCACAAGTGGTGTTGGTGGTAGCACATCAATCCTCCTCCCACCTCTGGATGCTCTGTTGTAGATAGTGTAGCTATAATATGAACAAAGAGAAAAATCTTTGTGGAATGAAAGAATCCCTAAAGAGGTTATCAATGTCATTCCATGAGAGACTCAAATATTTGTGTTTCTAGATCTTCAAAATCTTTTATCTCCCAATTTATCACTGAATAAGGCTTGTGGATATAAATTTCATCTAGTCAAGAGGTGTCCTCCATAGATGGAAGACTCATGTAACTTCCACAAGCCAATCCTCTGTCACACGGGGGGGGGGGGAGTTTCACCCATGAAACATGGAGTTACATGCCCCTGGAACTCTTGTAATGTAGCCAGACTATGTTTGTCCTTTACTGGTAGTGTTGGTATCAACTTCTGATTGGTGGGTAGTCGGAACACTAGTGTGCCACCTGATGGGGCCAACAGTAGAATTTTTTCATTAATAGACTCCTCACCACTGGGTGTACCATTCTCTCGGTCACGTACTAGAATCATGGATGATCAAACGCGTGGAAGAATCCTTAAATAGATCAAAATGAACCAAATTCAAAATATTATTCCTGGTGAGCAGACTCTAATAAAAATTTACATGATAAAACTATCAATTACTATATTATGCATGCTAACAGTGTTTTAAATTATCGAGTTGAAAAGCAAAGTTTAGGTCTTGGTGTATGTACACATTGACTACCACTCTACCACTGTAATCCCTAAGTTTGAATGTAAAACTAAAAAAATTCAACACTGTTTACCCAAAACAAAACAATAGAATCTCAGTCTGTAAATTAAAATGAACCGCCCTCTCATACCAATTTTTCACAACCCCTCACCTGCAGCTCGGGTTGCCACTAACACAAGACCGCCTCATAAAGGGAAGGGGATAGATACTATTGACGAACGCATCAACATTAAAGTGGGTGGAATTTTATGATTACCTATACACACTCACACTCACAACCCCATACCACAAGAATAATAATGAGAACAATTATTCAACTAATACAACCACTAAGATTGTAACAGTACAAGATGAAAGTAATGGGGGCCATAATACCAACCAAAATAGAAAAGGTTAAAACAAGAAAGTGAAAATTTCTATGAGACATCCTTACAAAGAAATACTTACTTGAATGGTAGGTGTAGATTAGCTACTGGAAGCCATTGATGTATGCCCCTCCTATCTTATTTCACTAGGCACTACCTGGTCCACGACCACCAAGGTATCCATCAAAGCAGCAGTTGTCTGTACAAGATAGGACATGTGCGTATGTCGCACAAGAAGGGGTGAGTAAAACAATAATCATAAGAGAACTCAAACAAAAAACCCAAAAGGTAGAAATTACACACGAAGAAAAGGATATCTCCCACATGTATAATCTCAAGTAAGTAAATAATTACTAACCGATGTAACACTTTAAACCTTGTATTGAACAAGAACTTATAACTAATGAGAACTTGGTGTTTCTAGATAAACAAGACATGATATTCCCATGGGCCATCTGGATCACATATACCCACTCGTCTCTCGGGCTTCCTAGATCTGATTGATCTGCTTGTCTCTTGGGCCATTTGGATCACATAGACCTGCTCGTAGCATGTTTTATTCAAATATATTCTACTCCTGAAACCCATAGTCACATCTAAACTACCATGAAATTACACTCAATGTATACCAAAATGAATGCCTCATCTTAATGGTCCCGACCATGGAGACGGCTCATCAATCAGATGTATGGTTTGGATGTAATTCTTAATTTACTAAATATGGACTAGTTGTGTCTGGGTGTGGTCAGACCTAGTCAAACCAACCTGACATGACCCAGAATGTGGGAGTACCAGCTTGAACCATGTCTAACCCAACCTCGTCAGGGTCTTTCCTAAAATGACTGGGCCATATATCTGGCCTTCTTCCATAGGAAGGCTCGGCACTCAGGGATGCAGCGGTGGTCACTGTGTCTACCCCTGGTCAGCGTGGAAGTTTTTTCGCATGACTGACTCACGGTTCTCCGTAGGGCCCTCATGTTGTGGTCCTATGTCCTACAATTTCCCACAGATGAAACACAGTCTACAGCCTCCTCCATTGTGGTGTGCCACTGGTGCGTTCCCCCATCAGCATGTGGATGCAACCGAATTCCACGACCAAGCTTCGAGCTGGCGGCCCCATGTCACTGCAAATGACCATTTCCTTCTTTGGGACACAACTCTGGTTCCATCATAGTGTCATATATTGGGTCCTAGGTCATTAATCCATGGATAAAATATAGAATTACTGCTCGTTCATAAGATACGAAGAGGTGAATAAAATAGTGGTGGATAAGAATGCACAATCAAATGATGAAGGATGGATTATATCCATTTTTTTGTTTGAATGGATTCCTCCTTGTTAGATGGATTAATGTGGAAGAACAAACCACATTAATGATAATCCCTTAAATTTCCACATGTTTAATCCCATCCCACAAAAACAAATGACCTGTTGATATACTTTATAGTGGGTTGATCCACATTTGTTGTTTAGAAAGAAAAAATGGATAATACAAATCCTAATGAACAGAACCCCTACCAAGAGAATATGTTCAATTAGATGAAGAAATAATACTTAAAGGAAATCCTTCTGTGAAATTCATCGATCCATCATCGATATTGTTATCTCTCAAAGAGTAGGGGGAGTTCATGATGTTGATGGTGATTATTATTCATGGTTCATCAATGATGATCCTATAAATATTCAGAGAGATTTCCAAGATCTAGATTCGAAATAGTTGGCTCAATTCTGTAACACCCCAAGCTTCCACAATACGCTTCTCATTCAATAATGCAATAGCTTTCATTGTACGCAACTTCGAGTTCTAAAACACCGCGACTAATCAAAGTAGCTGTTATGAATAGTAATAACCACTTTTTAAAATTATAGAAATTTTATATTTCAAAATGGACTTCATTTTTGGATTCGGAATATCGAAATTAGCCTATGTTGAATTTTTGGTATTTTTCTGAGAACTTCTAATTTTTTATGAATAGTGAAAAATACTTAAAAACAACTTTTTTAATCAAAATAATTTATAGTGATAAATTATACTATTTAGTGGTTTTAAAGTATAATTAGAATATATTTTTACCATTTTATCCAATGGTGGTCATTAGAATTAATTTAACATTGAAATTGGACATAAACAATTGCCAATCTTTTGATATAAATTGTTTCTTAAAACACGCTATTTGTTGTGACAACGGGAATTAATTATAAAATTAATTAATGCAACCTATATGTTTGGAATTTTTTAAAATAGACATCATTTTTGAATTCGGAATATCAATTATAGCTTAGGGAGAAATTTTGGCATTGTTCTGAAAAACTTCAATTTTTGATGAATAGTGAAACCACTAAGTGGTAGTTAAATAACTGATTTTTCGTTTAAATGAAATATTACCACTTCTGTGATTTGATTTTGAAAAATCTGACATATATGGTTGTCATTAAGAAGTAAAATGTGGTTCAATGAAATCAAAATAATTTTTTTGGTGAATAGTAACTTTTAAGTTCTTAATCGCGATTAGAGGTAATTAGTGTAGTTTAAGGTAAAAATAATGTTTTAATAATATGAGATGAGTTTGACACTTGTCCAAATCCTATCTGATGAGTCATGTCCGACCAAGACAATCCATGGGTCAACTTGGGGACCCCATGGATCCACTTTAGTTGGAAAATGACATAAATACCTTTTATTTAATGTTAAAGTAAAAAATGACACAAACATGAAATATTTTACTAAAACAATTTTTACATGGGGTTATACAAGTCATATGTTTGACTATAAATAGTCATCAGATAGCTAAAAAGATTTCCTACATCATAGTATTTTTTTATATAATTTTTAGTCATTAAATAAATTAAATTATTTATGACATCATGATGATGCAACGATGACCTCATTATTTAACAATTTAAATAAAATGGAAAGATAATGTAAAATCCAAAGCGTACACTTGTCAAAAACCTATTGGATGAGTATATTTCGAACCCTTATCATCTTATCCTCGAATTATATAATTGTGGGACCTCTAAAATCCGAAACTCATTTTATTATAAAGTGACTTCTCTTTACTTTCCAAGAGTGCCCCTCCTCTCCACTTATAAAAGGCCCCCACCTCTACCACCTCATTCACACTTTCAAACCATTTGGCTCGGCCAAACTCTTCCCAAATACTCTCCCAACTTCCCCCTCTTACTCCTAGAAGCCTCACTTTGGGCAGAACTCTTCCCAAGGAAGCCTTTGGCTCAACTCAAAAAGAGTTACCCGATTTTGAGGTAATGTCTTCTCTAATGTTGTTTTGTTTTATTTTTCTCCAACACCCTAAACTCTTTTTATTAATTTCTTTTGTAACAACAACAGTATCCTCAATATACTAGGATGTTGTTATAAGAAGTATTCTAGATACACTTACACACACATACATCTAATGGTTAAAGAACATACGGTTTCTGTGGATGGCGAATTTCTGCCTCACGAAACGATGATTGTTCAACACTCATATAACACCTTCAAAGGTGGCCATTAAGATGTAAATATTTTTATATATGATATATAATATGTTTATGTTTTACTTATGCTTCTGTATTTCTCATTTATGGCATACTTTATGATTTCCATTATGGGTAAAACGCGATAATTTCATTTTAGGAAGTGCGGACTACCGCCCCCTCAAAGTGATTTGAATCGTTAATGCCATATGTGGGATGTATAAAGGATGGATTAAATGGTATTATACACTATGTTATAATGGAATTATATTATACATTTATATCATTATGATTGTGTTCCATTAAATATGAAATTGAAATGAAAGTAGCGTTCATGCGTATGTACGGCTTACCGTCTCCATGAACGGTGCATTTCATTTCTTATCTCTAAATGTTAAGTAATTTTATAAATGAATGTATTTACTGGATATATAAGATATATATGACATCTAAATCATGAATATAATTCTGGAGATAATGGATATTCTACCACATAAAAAACTTGTAATTATAAGAAGTTTATTGTTGACTCAAGTACCAGAGATCGACAAAACGACCGTTATTAACTTAAATAATTACATAATGTTCATATCATTGTAATAAGTGATATAATAAGGATAATGAAATTGAAAATGGTTCTTTATAAGGTATATAATAACTCTAGTTTATTATTCAGGAGGTTAAAGAATGGTCGAATCAAGTCGGACACAAGGTAAGGGAATTTCATAACCCAACTTCCATTCTTTGGGTTAATCTCCTACTTTCAAATTATGTCATGATATTATTATGTCGTATATTGTATTTATACTTTCTTTATGTGTACATATAGTGAATACACATAATAGATATATTTTATTTAAAAATGATCTTTTTAAGAGACTTCATCTCAATCTCCATTCATTGAGGCATATTTTGTTTTATACACAAATTTCTTTTGTACAGTGTATAAAACCCTTTGACTTTTACGTTTATTCAAAAAGAATCTTTTTTATACGAAGCGTTTTGCTAAACGACAAAAGGGAATGTTTTTCTTTCTGTACTTATGCGGCGACAACGACTTCTCCGCCGCCGTGACCATTATTTGAGTTTCGGCTTCCTCTACAAGCCATCACTTTTTTTTTAATGAAAAATAAATACAAAGTTTAAACTTTCTTTTATTTTTGGTATTGAAAATGGTTTTGAAAGTGTTTTCATTATATAAATGTGTTGTATTGATATATTGTGATTGAAATGTGGAAATGTTATGTTTCCTTTATGCATGTTTTATGTGATACGATTATGTTATGGTTTATGATATGTTTAAACCTATTCATATGAGGAATGTATTGGACTTAATAAGTGACGGGTGGAGCCCGCTATAGCTCCTCGATGCATCGGTAGGTCTCATGAGACAACTAGATGTGGAATTGGCCGAGGCCCTTTCCCAATTTAATTTATGGTTTTGGCCGAGGCCTTAATCATTTTAGACGTCTTGGCCGAGGCCTTGACAAAGTGTTTCAGAATGTCTGGCATTATACATTCCCTCATTATGAAAGTGGTTATTGATATTGCATGTGATTATTCGACCAGTAGAATATCCATGTGAAGAAGTGAATGGAATTATTTCATTTTACTTTTGCCATATTATGCTGAATTTCAAGTTTAAAAAGGCTTTTGTTTTAGTTATTCATTGCCTTAAATGTTAATGTTTATTTATGAAAGCTTCTGCAATATTGTTATCCTTACTGAGCATCTGAGCTCACCCCTTTCAATGTTTTAATATTTTCCAGGATGTGAAGAAGTATTTTATGAATGACCTGAAGGGATTGTCAGAAGAGGATATGAGTGTGGACTATGGAGACTTTGTTATTGTAGTTGTTCACTTTATGATGTAATGTAACGTTTACGAATGTATCTACTGTTTCCAAGGATACTAAACTAATCGATCTTTCGAGACTTGATCTTTTATGATCATGCCAATGTTACGAAGTAATGCACCGACTCTGGGTAGCTGGGGTCGGGGCGTTAGATTTGGTATCAAAGGGGGGTTTAGTACAATCCTTGGAAGCTAGATTTAAACAAACTCTGATTAGAGCACGTAGACCTAAGATGAACTTTGAGGATTAGTATAGAAGAACTTCCAAAAATTTTGGTATTGTAGAGATTTTGTGAGTTTTCCGAGCAATACATCCCTGTCTGGATACGAGCAGGTAGAGGCGGCTCTGGCACAGATGTACCTAGGGGTAAAAGCCGAAAACACCACTTTGAGCTAGACTCAAACGGGAACTGGTGCACAACAACGGGCCTTGCTGCACTCTTGGTTACGACACTCCCGGGGGATATGCTTAGAATAATTCTCATTTTCTTTACAAACCATTATGAAGGGTTATGAGTATATACTTCCTCAAAGGAAACATTTTTTTTATGATTATGGATTATATCCATAAATAGTTCAATTTATGTAAAGTGTTTTACAAATATGGAATTATGTATTTTATTTCATAAACTAATCTAGTTTATGCCATTGTTTAGAAATGGCGCCTAGTGGAAGGAATGGAAACCGTATCAATGCACGCACTCCGTGTAGGGATTGCCCTCCTGCTCAAGATAATTATTGTGGAGCTGGAGATACAACTGGTGCTGATCAACTTATTACCATACTGGGACAACTCACTCAGGTTATGAATAATAACCTTACTCGTATGGATCACCCTGATCCACAACGAGGAGGATCAATGTTAGTCCGCTTCATGAGGAAACAACCGCCAATATTTAATGGGGGTACAAATCCATTAGTAGCTGAGCAATGGATAAACTCCTTAGAGAAAATATTCCATGCCTTGTGGAGTAGTGAAAGGGAGAAGGTTATCATGGCAGTTTACCGCCTCACTAGAGATGCTGATTGATGGTGGTCGCTGATTCAAAACACAAAGGAAGATGATGACATATTGAATATGGAATGGAGGGAGTTCAAAGATCTTTTCTTAGAAAAATTCTTTCCTCATGACCATAGTGAAGATATGGAAAGGCAATTTCTGAGTCTGAAACAAAAGGAGGATGAGAATGTCGCAAAGTATGAGGCCAACTTTACAAGGTTAGCGAGGTATGCTACAGATTATATACATAACCCAAGAGGTAAGATTGATCGCTTCTTTGATGGGTTAAAACCATTTCTCCGTCGAGCTTTAGTATCACAATCATTCTCAACATACGAAGATATTGTCTCATGTGCTATCAAGACAGAAAAGGAATTCTCTAAGTCTTATGACAACAAATTAAAGCAAGAGAAGAAGATAACGGTGGAAAAAGAGACAGATAAATGGAAAAAGGGAAAGAAGGATTTTCCATTATGTGATAATTGTGGGAAGAATAACCATGGTACTTGTCTAAAAGGAATGGGAGTTTGTTATAAATGTTTTGAAAAAGGTCACTAGGCGCGTGATTGCAAGGGAAAGAAAGAGGCTATCAATGTTGAATGCTACAATTATAGGGAAATGGGGCATTATGCAAGTGAATGTTCTAAGCGTCAGGGAAACTTACCTTAGAAAAGGCCAAGGGATCAAGGACAATCGTATGTTGTTACTACAGTTGAAGCGGAATAATTAATGTATTGGTGCTTTTGGACTCATGGATTATATTCTGGTTATAAGAATAATGTGATATATATAAAGATTGTACTGCAGTACTTTTTGATTTCAGTAAGGTTTTAATATGATGAAGGTAATTATATTTTTAGTATGTGACAATAAGAGAAACTTTACTTTGTTTGGAATTAAGGGACCTTTTAGAGAAAGTCTGGATAGAGGTATTTTGGATAACTATAAAGGTTGGAGTGGATTAAGTTGATCTTTGGATAGTATTGTTTAAGGTTAAAAATTTATGTAGATTATTTTTGAATATTATAATACTATAGTTTTAGGAAAAGGACAACCTGCAGGGTTGGGGCATAACCCGTCGCATCGGATAAAGCTGTAGGAATCGAACCCACAATCATAGTGCGACAGGCCTTTATTTCCTACCACTAGCCTACAGGAAGTCCCTGGTTATTACAAAATAATTTTATTAATCTAAATGGTATGTGTTAACATTTGGAACCGTATAAAATTAGGATAAATAGAATATTTTTGAGTTCCGTTACCATTTGGAGTAAAAGTTGGGTTTGTGGTAAAAAATTATTAACGAATGAAAGTATACATAACAAGTATGTATAATCCCTTACGTACTTAGTAAATCCCCTAAATAAATTCCTCAACATTATAAAAGGTAACTTAAAACAAAAATGTTGTCGGTTAAATTTTCCAACTAGGGATTCAATGACCGTTTAACCAATCACAAGTTTGTGATTTTCTTGTAGTTAAACTTTCTCCTAATCAGGTTTTCTATAACTCTCCATCATACCTTGATGGTTTGTTTCTCCTCCATATCGATATTTTCATAGAATCCTAGATTGGGCTATATCGGGTGACCTTTGTACTTATCTTGCTTTCTTTTAATGTTATATATTTATTAACCTTATTTCCAATGAGGGTTTTCCACAAAGGTATTTTATATTTTCAACCTTTTGTTTTCAATGAAAAATTTCAAATTGCGAGGACGCAATTTATTGAAGGAGAGGAGAATGTAACACCCCGAGCTTCCACGATACGCTTCTCATTCAATAATACAATAGCTTTCATTGTACGCAACTTCGAGTTCTAAAACACCGCGACTAATCAAAATAGCTGTTATGAATAGTAATAACCACTTTTTAAAATTATAGAAATTTTATATTTTAAAATGGACTTCATTTTTGGATTCGGAATATCGAAATTAGCCTATGTTGAATTTTTGGTATTTTTCTGAGAACATCTAATTTTTTATGAATAGTGAAAAATAATTAGAAACAGCTTTTTTAATAAAAATAATTTATAGTGATAAATTATACTATATAGTGGTTTTAAAGTATAATTATAATATATTTTTACCATTTTATCCAATGGTGGTCATTAGAATTAATTTAACATTGAAATTGGACATAAACAATTGTCAATCTTTTGATATAAATTGTTTCTTAAAACACGCTATTTGTTGTGACAGTGGGAATTAATTATATAATTAATTAATGAAACTTATATGTTTTGAATTTTTTAAAATAGACATCATTTTTGAATTCGGAATATCAATTATAGCTTAGGGTGAAATTTTGGCATTGTTCTGAAAAACTTCAATTTTTGATGAATAGTGAAACCACTAAGTGGTAGTTAAATAACTGATTTTTCGTTTAAATGAAATATTACCACTTCTGTGATTTGATTTTCAAAAATCCGACATACACGGTTTTCATTAAGAAGTAAAATTTTGTTCAATGAGATCAAAATAATTTTTTGGTGAATAGTATCTTTTAAGTTCTTAATCGTGATAAGAGGTAATTAGTGTAGTTTAACGTAAAAATAATGTTTTAATAATATGAGATGAGATTGACACTTGTCATACTACTATTGGATGAGTCATGGCCGACCAAGACAATCCATGGGTCAACTTGGGGACCCCATGGAGCCACTTTAGTTGGAAAATGACATAAATACCTTTTATTTAATGTTAAAGTAAAAAATGACACAAACATGAAATGTTTTACTAAAACAATTTTTACATGGGGTTATACAAGTCATATTTTTGACTATAAATAGTCATTGGAAATATAAAAATATTTCATACATCATAGTATTTTTTTTATATAATTTTTAGACATTAAATAAATTAAATTATTTATGACATCATGATGATGCAGCGATGACCTCATTATTTAACGATTTAAATAAAATGGAAAGATAATGTAAAATCCAAAGCGTAAACTTGTCAAAAACCTATTGGATGAGTATATTTCGAACCCTTATCATCTTATCTTCGAATTATATAAGTGTGGGACCTCTAAAATCCGAAACTCATTTTATAATAAAGTGACTTTTCTTTACTTTCCAAGAGTGACCCTCCTCTCCACTTATAAAAGGCCCCCACCTCTACCACCTCATTCACACTTTCAAGACATTTGGCTCGGACAACCTCTGCCCAAATACTCTCCCAACTTCCCCCTCTTACTCCTAGAAGCCTCACTTTGGGCAGAACTCTTCCCATGGAAGCCTTTGGCTCAAATCAAAAAGAGTTACCCGATTTTGAGGTAATGTCTTCTCTAATGTTGTTTTGTTTTATTTTTCTCCAACCCCCTAAACTCTTTTTATTCATTTCTTTTGTAACAACTCCAGTATCCTAAATATACTAGGATGTTTTTATAAGAAGGATTCGAGCTACACTTACACACACCTACATATAATGGTTAAAGAACATACGGTTTCTGTGGATGGCGAATTTCTTCCTCAATAAACGATGATTGTTCAACACTAATATAACACCTTCAAAGGTGGCCATTAAGATGTCACTATTTTTATATATGATATATAATATGTTTATGTTTTACTTATGATTCTGTATTTCTCATTTATGGCATACTTTATGATTTCCATTATGGGTAAAACGCGATAGTTTCATTTTAGGAAGTGCGGACTACCGCCCCCTCAAAGTGATTTGAATCGTTAATGCCATATGTGGTATGTATAAAGGATGGAGTAAATGGTATTATACACTATGTTATACTGGAATTATATTATACATTTATATCATTATGATTTCGTTCCATTAAATATGAAATTGAAATGAAAGTAGCGTTCATGCGTACGTACGGCTTACCGTCTCCATGAACGGTGCATTTCATTTCTTACCTCTAAATGTTACGTAATATTATAAATGAATGTATATACTGGATATATAAGATATATATGACATCTAAATCATGAATATAATTCTTGAGATAATGGATATTCTACCACATAAACAAATTGTAATTATAAGAAGTTTATTGTTGACTCAAGTATCAAAGATCGACAAAATGACCATTATTAACTTAAATAATTACATAATGTACATATAATTATAATAAGTGATATAATAAGGATAATGAAATTGAAAATGGTTCTTAATAAGGTATATATTTACTCTAGTTTATTATTTAGGAGGTTAAAGAACGGTTGATTCAAGTCGGACACAAGGTAAGGGAATTTCATAACCCAACTTCCATTCTTTGGGTTAATCTCCTACTTTCAAATTATGTCATGATATTATTATGTCGTATATTGTATTTATACTTTCTTTATGTGTACATATAGTGAATACACATAATAGATATATTTTATTTAAAAATTATCTTTTTATGGGACTTCGTCTCAATCTCCATTCATTGAGGCATATTTTGTTTTATACACAAATTTCTTTTGTACAGTGTATAAACCCCTTTGACTTTTACGTTTATTCAAAAGGAATATTTTTTATACGAAGCGTTTTGCTAAACGACAAAAGGGAATTTTTTTCTTTCCGTACTTATGCGGCGACAACGAATTCTCCGCCGCCGTGACCATTATTTGAGTTTCGGCTTCCTCTTCAAGCCATCACTTTTTTTAATGAAAAATAAATACAAAGTTTTAACTTTATTTTATTTTTGGTATTGAAAATGGTTTTGAAAGTGTTTTCATTATATCAATGTGTTGTATTGATATCTTTTGATTGAAATGTGGAAATGTTATGTTTCCTTTATGCCTGTTTTATGTGATACGATTATGTTATGGTTTATGATATGTTTAAACCTATTCATATGAGGAATGTATTGGACTTAATAAGTGACGGGTGGAGCCCGCTATAGCTCCTCGATGCATCTGTAGGTCTCATGAGACAACTAGACGTGGAATTGGCCGAGGCCCTTTCCCAATTTAATTTATGGTTTTGGCCGAGGCCTTAATCATTTTAGACGTCTTGGCCGAGGCCTTGAAAAAATGTTTCAGAATGTCTGGCATTATACATTCCCTCATTATGAAAGTGGTTATTGATATTGGATGTGATTATTCGACCAGTAGAATATCCATGTGAAAAAGTGAATGGCATTATTTCATTTTACTTTTGCCATATTATGCTGAAGTTCAAGTTTAAAAAGGCTTTTGTTTTAGTTATACATTGCCTTAAATGTTAATGTTTATTTATGAAAGCTTCCGCAATATTGTTATCCTTACGGAGCATCTGAGCTCACCCCTTTCAATGTTTTAATATTTTCCAGGATGTGAAGAAGTATTTTATGAATGACCTGCATGGATTGTCAGAAGAGGATATGATTGTGGACTATAGAGACATTGTTATTGTAGTTGTTCACTTTATGATGTAATGTAATGTTTACGAATGTATCTAGTGTTTCCAAGGCTACTAAACTAATCGATCTTTCGAGACATGATCTTTTGTGATCATGCCAATGTTACGAAGTAACGCACCGACTCTGGGTAGCTGGGGTCGGGGCGTTACAAATTCTACGTTGTAGTGAAATAATTTAAAATAAAATAAACTTTTTTTATTTTATTTTTTTCCTTAAAGCATCCTAAAATTAAATTTTTCCCTTAACCCACACAAGTTAGTGTTCGGCCAATTATTAGGTATTATCATCATTCATGATGCAACAAAGCCATCATATTTTTAATCCAGGAACAAATTTAGGGTTTTCCAAATCCATGCACTTGTTCTATTTTAATTAGAGAAAAAACCTTCAACCCTTTATTTGGGGCTCACTGGTCCTCATAATCAGGTGCCGTCTAAGAATCTAGTCTTAAAATAATCCCATAGAATTTTAAAAAAAAATTCATGGAATTTAGGGATATTAAAGAAATTTTAGTATTTGAGGGATCCTCCAATACACCCTCACTTGACATTATATTAGCCAATAATAATACATTACAATTCAAAAAAACACACAAGGAAAATATCATATAAAGCTTATGCCCCCAAATGCTCTTCAACTAAAGTGTAAAATATTATTCATTCTCTCCAATTCTACATGAATATAAAACAATATTAAATTTATGTACTACTAGAAACATATCAAGGTAATCAATGGACACTCTTCATTAAATCCACGAGGATAGAAGTAGTACGAAAATATCCAAATGGAATTACTATTAATCAATAATGACCACACTACACATGGATTGTTGAATTGGGAATATCATATATCATTATACATAAATTATGATATCTATAAGATTATAATTTTTTAAAAATATAGTTCTTAATATAATTGATAAAACTAACCATCAATATATGGTATAGGATAATTTACCCTAATATTAATCTTAATAAGTTTGAGAAAACTAATGAAAGGATGGATTAACCAATATTTCACCTAGAAAAGTGAACAATTTCTTTCCATGGAGATATATTAGAATTAGTTAATCCCTTATATATATATATTCTCTTATGGATTCATCCTCAATTCCAACAATTTAATCTATTGAATTCAATATAGAGTCCCTGAATTTGGCTTAGTGTCAGATATGACTTCTATTGAATAACCAACTTCATGTTTTAGGTAATGATGAGAAAGGTAATCTGAAAATAATGAATTATATTACTATTCAATAGGTTCATTTTCAATATAGTTTTTCTCAAAAGTCATTTGATATTAATATCGTGAATGAATAAATAGTAAAACCCAAATTATGTATGTAATTTCAATTGGGTTTCTAGTTCCATTAGTTAAATGATATATGATTATTTGAAGATTTAGAATATTAAATGTAATTTACTTTCCTCAAAAAATATATGTTCTCTATACTATGAGAACCAATCTATACCGAAAAATACATACAACTTATTTATGGGGAAACTGTTATTTTTCTCGGTAAGAACATTCCCAAAAACATCTATAAGGGTGGATTTGTGGACATGAGATTCATTCATCTTGTAATTAGGAATATTAATTAGAAACGCTATATTTATTCTTTGATGATGTTATTCAATACTAAATGAAATTTCATTAGAAATAAATAATTTGGTATAATGAATATTTAATATAACATTGGAAATCCTATATAGGTTGATTTGTGTATCTTAAACAATAACACTAGTAAATTCTATTTTATTGGTACTAATTACATATGTTCACCTCTTCCACAAATTTAATTCTATGATAAGTTCCCTTGACATTTTTGGTATTATTTAAATATATCCCCATATCATTATTGTTAATACACTAAATTTTTATAGGTTATCAGTTACCCTTAAAATCATGATCATGATAATCTTTATCTCTTATCCTGATATAAAATTCATTTTCTTTTAATCAAGAATGAAGATGTTTCCTTCCAAAAGTATCACATGTTGTATGTTTACAATTTCTATTCATCCTTATATCCATTTTTGTCTTTGACATCTTCATCTTCTCATACATTACTTCAAATCCATATGTCATGGAGAGTAATTTATCTATCATGATAACACATGATATACAATCCATATATTATTATATTGTTTAGGAGAATAGTTACCTATGATGGATTGGATTATTCCCACCAAATAAATGGGAAATTATGATCTATGGATTATACTAATATTCCACAACATTCCATGATTAAATAGTAAAATAGGGGTCATACATTGATATTTTTTTATTTTTCATTTTGTCTTGTACTAAAGAGTCATCTCTCAAAATATAATCATTGTTAAAAATGAAACTGTTTTTCAGAGCTAGGTTATTAAAAACCCCTAAATTACATTCTTTCTATTTCCTCCTCATCCTATGTGTTTTTAATAAATGTATACCATTAATTTTTATTACAATATATCACAACCTGTCACTAGGGCCCATTTCATGACTACCCCAATCCATCTTTCCATTGGGGAGGGGCTGACGAATATCACTGAGTAGGAATATGCCAAAAATGAAGGCATTGCATTTAAATATTTATATACGCAAAAAGCACAAACTGTGGAATGTAAACACAAATATACCCACAATTGTCTTTGACACAACTACTGAGAGTATAGTAAAAACTATAAGTTCAAAGGGGCCAAAATACAAGAACCAAACCACAAAGGAATGTACAATTTCCATGGTCTGTCTGCTCAAGAACCTATCAGAGGGGTCTGTAAAGTGTAGCTTCTTATAGCCATAGAAGTATTCTCATTTTTCCCATCTCACAATGCACCACCTATAACACCATGGTCTCTGTTGAAGCATCAATAACCTGCATGAGACTTGACATGTGTCAGCGAAGCCCGTAGAGGGGTGAGTGACACAATACTCAGTAGGGACCCCAAACCTTAAAGGGACGACCAAAAATCAGGACCACAATGTCGGACTACAAAATAGAGATATTTCACACCAAGAATGACCACAATTCAAAGACAACTGACAACAAATATTACTGAATGTATATAAATTATGATTATCTATTGTAAAGATGAGTCATCTTGTACTGCTGAGGGTCTCATTCTTGATGAATCACCGAGGTTCGCTCGGCTACTAGACCACTGAGGTTCTCTTAGCTACTGGACCACTAAGGTCTATTGGGCTACTGTATCATTGAGGTCCACTCAAATACTGGACCACTGAGGTTTTCTCGGCTACTGGACCATTGAGATCCACTCAACCACTAGACCACTTAGGTTTGGTGATATACTGCACCACTGGGGTCCGCTTTCATACTAGGCCTCTGATGTCCTCCCAACCACTCGAACATTGAGGTCTGCTAAGCTACTAGACCACTGAGGTTTGTTCAGCTACTAGACCATTGAGTTCTTTTCATCTATAAGACCACTATGTTCAACATGGATACTGGACCACCGAGTTCTGCTCTACTACATGGTCACCAAGGTCATGCCCGTCATAAAATTTGTGTCACAACCAGCCAAAGCATTCCCAATCTCTAGTGTGCTAGATTCTTGGAGAATCTACACCTCATGAGATCAGTAATATCATGAATTCCATAAAAACTCAATTAGAGTACATCAAAAGGAACATATCATGGAATGTGTTCCAATCCCACAAAGGTACATAAATCAGACACACATTCTGAAATATATCAATGTTTTAGTAAATCTGGTCTCGTTGCATTCGGGCCTGGTCCGAAATTGTCCAGATGAGCTGATTAACCCGACCCACAGGTCCCGCCTAATCCAACTAGGCCCGACCGTCCTGACCCAACCCGGTCTTCCCTGGCCCAATGGCCAGGCCCCGAGAGCATTGTTTGACACGACCCGGTTTGGCCATCAGTCTAGCCCACTGAGTCGCCCCGCAACCCCATTCTTTTCTGGTCTTGTTTGACTTTGTCAGACCAGTTATGACTAGACAGGCTGCCAAGAAGCCCGGTTTCCCATCTGGCCCAACATAAAATTTGGATGGTCGGTCCTTCTCTATCCCGAGCCACCCAGTGGTTTGGTATTAATCCATCCGCATTTCACACATTGGCATTCTAACTAGGATCCATAACAGAGGCCTAATGGCATCTGGTTTGTTCATCCAGATGGATGGCTAGGGCTAGCCACATCCCTATTTATGTAGTCCTGTGGGGACCGCATTCCATCGTACACCACCCCCCATGGGCCTCTTGAACCAACACGGTGCCAGACCACTGTTTCTCCTATACAACTCCATAACCCCTATATGCCACGACATCTGCTTCCGCAACACACCACCGCATCTTTCCATCTCCTACCTGCGGTTGCTACCACCAGCGCACTGGTAGTCTCCTCTGTAGGTCAACGGACCCTCTCCTATGGTACTTTTTCTGATCTGTCTACACTTCCATGTTTCATGGATCTCTACAGTCAGTTTTCTGTTCTCCTCGCCATTTTATCTTCGCATTGGGTGTCTAACCTCATCTGAAATCCCCTCGAAAATGATATGATGTGACCTCATGGTTCCGTCGGTGATGAACAAAGAGAAAGGAGGGGGTCACAATTAACACCAATGAACAAATCGCCCTTTGAACATGTCATCCCTAAATTTTTCTTATCATTTGGATCACGAAACAAAATCTAAATCACCAATATTTGATTTCTAATTTCCAAACTGCAACAATATTTCCCAATACTTCTAGATGAATTTATCCACGGATCAATTGTTTTCTTAGTTGATCTGTATTCTTCGATTAGAATGGAAGAACTTGGGAAAAATAACTTATATTTAAATACCTTCCTTGGAAAAAATGATATTGGTTGAGGATTATCCTTTGCCATCATTCAACAATATTTGGTATAGAATTATCTCTCAACGATTGTTTTCCCCGCTTTCCAATTTATCAACATTCATCTTTGAAGAGGATTCCTTTTTTGTTCATTAGAGGAATTGTAGAGACCCATAGATTGACGTATATAGACATTAAATTACTTTTTCCGAATACTAAATACATGACAAAAATAAACGCCCAAAGACTATATTAGTTTAGTGTCTTTGGAAACTCGGAACATTATCTTCTAATCATGTTGAAAGATCTTCAACATCTCCAATAAAGATATTCCCATTTGGTTTTCATACAAAAAAACTTTATTTATATACTTGGGAAAAGAAAACATAAAAAGGGTGAGCCCAAATTCTCAGTAATGGTAAACATGGAGAACTTAAAAACAATCCATATACAATTGAACGTAAAAACACGAACATAAAACATCAAAATTTTGAGCAATGACATAAATCTTGGAATTGAATAAGGCATAGATCAAAAAGTAACATTAACAATGATAAAATAGCATGAGAATAAAACATGTAATTGTGGAAACCATTAAGCACATGTTATTATCTCCATAGTAGCCAAGGCATTTCTCCCAAGATCATCATAGTGGACAAAGTCCCTTACTGAATCGAGTTCACTCTTGTTTCCAGTCCTGTATCAATGAACCAGATTAACTTTTCATTCCAACCATTTCTATCTCATGAGATATAAATTTTACCCAATGAATTAGAGGGAGATATAGGTCCCACCAATCTCATAATGAAATCATTCTTTCGTGTTCCTCAAAATAAACATACATCATTCATAATAACCCAACGAATAAAATGGCTTTCATAATCATCAACCCATCATAATGTAATTCATATAAAAGAAATGGATATCATTTAATCATAAGAAAACTCAAAAGATGTAAATAATAGATACATTTTACTTGAAACATAAATAAATAATGTGATCTTAGATGGAAAATATTTATGATAAAACACATGAAATGAATTCTTGAGGAAAATATTTTTTCTTATTCAAAATATTTTTATTTTCAAAAAATGCCATGCAATTTTAAAAGAAAATTATTTTTTTTTGAAAATAATCATGAAATATTGTAGAGGAATATTCATGAAAATAAGTATTTAATATTCCTTAAAAATCCATTCATTCCATTTTAGACAAAAAAAAAACATTCCCCCCGTACTTTTAACAGAAAAGTCAAAAATTGGCACGTATGGTAAACAAAAGAAAGATTCCTTACATAACACAAAGTTAAAGACAAATAGGGATAATTATGACATTAAACATACATGGAATAATATTAAACACTTTATGAAAAACACATTATGGTCATGTTTGAAATATTAGACCCCAATAAATACTTACGTATAAGCAATCTCGGATAAAACTGAGATTGCAAAATTATCCCTTACCTTAGGTCCAATTTCTTCTGTTTGTGTATGAGACTCATGTATAGTGGGTTTAAAAATATTATGAACATGTAACAGAACCATAATAATTTTTATGATATCATATATGATTCAATTATGTCTTTATATTACCCGTTCTTTTGTCAATTCCATGTTAAAGTAGCGTTTTGGTTAAAATCGATTCATTTATCGTACATGTTTAGACTTGTTGTTTTTGAAATTATTATTAATTATATCATGATTTAATTACTTAAAGAGTGTAAAAAATTATTTACATACCATATATATTAAGTATATATATATATAATAGATAGATAAATGAAATGAAACACACCGTTCACGGAGACGGTAGGTCATACGTACGAATGAACGCAGTTTTTCTTCCCTTATTGACTTGAATGGAAGTAATTAAATGACATATAAATATATATAAATAAATACAGTAGGATTATTATGTCATATATATAATTATTCATCATTATATACACTTTATAATCATTCTTGAATGGATAACATGGAGATTGAATCTCATCGCGTCGTGGAGACGATAATCTGTACGTACGCACGAGTGATGATATCGTTTCCATTATTATTGAATGGAATTGGAGTGGATGATATAATATCTCAGAATTAGTATCATTTTATAATCACCATATATATTTATTATTTACACCATTATACCCATCCAAATATGGTGTTGGTGGAAAAACAGATTACAACACAGCGTGGAGACATTATTCCGTATGTACGCATGCGTGGTGATTTCATTTTCCATAGGACGAATAGAAGGTGAAATGGGGTTTTTTCATATTTATAATAACATAAAAGTATAGTAGTTATACTTATATTATTACATTATAATGAAACAACTAAAGAAGATAAATTTGAAGAATAATGACACTTGAAAGAATCGGTAGAAGAGATTACCTCTTCTTCGACGGGCCTCCTCTTAAATTTCTCTTAGGGAACTAATGCTATTATTTGAAGAAGACCAGAACCTCTAGTAGGTTTCTATTGAAGTGGAGAATTGAAATGGGAAGGTTTTGGCTGCGCTTGAATGCTCAAATTTGTTTGAAGAGGAGAGGGAGGAGGTTCCCTTTTATAAGAGGGGTGAGGGGGACCTTAGGAATAACGTAAAATATTATTTTAAAATAAATTCATATTCGGTTTATAATGGCTCCAAAGTAACTTATTTCGAGGCTAGGGTGGGTATGGGTCGATATCCTATCAACAAATAGGTTTTATAGAAGTTTATCTTACCATTTTAACCATATCATTTAGATTTAACTCTAAGTTATATCATTTAACTTTTACCATGCCTTCTTGTATTCTTACATTATATGGTTAATAAACTTACTGTAAACTTTCAATCGAACCCAAATTGGTTCCATAATGTCATATATATTTTTATATAATTATTTTGTCCAATCCTGAGATTTTTAGGACCATTATATCAATTAATAATATAATATTTGTTTTAAAAACTCTTTTATGTCAATTTTGAAACTATTTTATGTTTTGTTTTTTCTTAATTCAGAACAGCATTATTAATTCGAAAACAATTCATCTAACCATCCTTAAAATGTTATATTTACCTCTAAAATTATTTTAATTAATAAAAAGTCTCAAATTACATTTATTTGTGTATTTATAATATCAATTATGTTAATATTTTAATACTAAGGTAATTACTACATGATCATTGTGTCAAAAATAAATTAAATTATTTATTGTCTAAAAATTATAAATAAAATACCATTATTAATGAAATAGTTTTTTGTTCTAATTATTATTTATAGTCGAATGTATCTTCTGTATAACCCTATATTAAAAATGTTTTAGTTATTTAACATATATTTTAACTACTTTAACTCTTCTTTAATTAAAAATAATAATAAATGTCCGAATCTAATCCAAGTAGAACTAAAGTGTAATATTTTATTCCTATGTTAGTTTTTTGTAGAATTAAACTTATCCAATAGAATTATCACATGTGTTTGGGTAATAATAATATCATTTTTACCCTTAATTACCTTTTTTACTTTTAATCATGGTAAATAGAAGTAAAAAGTTACTATTCACCAAAAATTATTTTTATCTTATTGAACCAAATTTTACTCCTTGATATTAACTGTGTCTCTCAGATTTTTAAAATTCCACCCACAAAACTAGTAAAATTATGTTTTATGTAACTTTTTAAATGCTCCTAGGAGGTGGGTAAAAGATGGTAAAAGTTCAATAAAATTATTATATATCTAAAATTATTATAAAATGACTCCAATGTATTATATTGAACTTATATAGGTATTGTGTATCTATTTTGGCATAAAATAATTCTAATTAAAATAAGTAATTATTTAAATTAAAATTCGGTTTTAAACTATAACTCCATGTTTTTCACTATTCATCCAAAATGGAATGTTTTTAGAAAAATACCAAAAATTCGTCCTAATCTAATTTCGATATTCCGAATCCAAAAATGAAGTCCATTTTGAAAGATAAAATTTATAAAATTTCAAAAAGTGGCTGTTACTATTCATATTGGCCTGTTTATATAATATTTTAATAACATATCATTGTTTAGTGAAACTCGGTATTACGTACAACAAAACCTATCGAGGAATGTTTCTCTTATGTATAACTCAAGCCAAGAATAGGGTTGTATTTACTACAAGATAATACGGTGTTGTGTAAAGCACAAGATAATCTTGGTGTAGCATACATCACATGACATCAATGAAATTAAAAATAATATTTCTCATAAAATCTCGGCGTGTTACATTCTACCACCATTAAAATGAATTTCTCCCTTGAAATTCGTCGGGGTTATAAATCATTTATTACATGAGATTTTCATTCATATAAACCAACATCGTAAAAAGGAATTCTAAAACTTAATTTTAAAAAGTGATGTATGAAACGTATCGGTTACCCAAATTAACTCATCACTATGTTTCCACATTGGAGAATATAGGTGAAAATATGGATATGGAAGAGAAATATAACGGTAAATTTCTTATGGATAGTGGTAGAGAACATGTCTATGAAAAATCCAACAATAACAAAGCTATAAATTTTTGATGATCTCTGGTACCATCTAGGAAAACATTTTTGGTTTTCAAGATCATTTCCCTAATGTTGAAAGAAATTGGAATTATAAAAATACATAATTAATTTTGGTACAATATCACTATTGGTCATGCCTTGAACAATATCCACTTCATATCTTAAAGAAATAAAGTTGAATTTGTCATTTGTAAAGTGCAAGTAGATCATGTGATAGAATGATAGTTCATTCCATCTATCTCAAAAAAAGGTTAGCAAAAGTTATTAAATATACATAAGTCTATCTATGGTGATATTAATTGTATACGATTCCTAAAATTGACTTATGATTCATATATCATACCAATTAATAAATTAAAACTAATTTTTACTAACCAGGGACTTCCTGTAGGCCAGTGGTAGGTGATAAAGGCATGTCTCACTTTTGTTGTGGGTTCGATTCCTGCATCCTTGTCCGGTGCGACGGGTTGTCGCCCATTCTGCAAGTTTTCCCTTTTCTTAAACTATACTATTATAACATTCCAGAAATAAAATCTAAAAAAGGTTTTATCCTTGAACAATACTATAAGATGTTCAACATAATTTATTCCAACCTTAATACTTATCCAAAACACTTCGTTCCAAAATCATAGTATAAGAATGATTACTAAAAAGGTCATATAACAATCATGTTAATACCATCATTTATCCCCCATATTTCACAAGATATATCTTTTTTGTCACATTCCATATATTTTATTAGCTTAATCATGTATTCTTTTGAATCATGTATTACCATAGAAACATAGTAAAAACATCAATTCTCTCAAAAGATAACTCAATCCACATACCAAAATCCCAAAAATTCTAGATACTCAATCCATGATAGCACATTGTCATTATACCAATCATGATCTCATGAATACTATCAAATATATTATTTTCTCCTTATCCCATCATTATGTGCACATCATCTGCTTTTGAAAAATATTTCAATCACTTTTCATGGTTACCTGTACCATATAATTATCGAAACCACAACAAAACATTACATAGATATTCCAATATTCCACGATACTATAAATGATATTCCACAACATTATTTTGGAATCCCATTACAAAAACACATAATCATTCCACCACATCATTTTTATACTCAACATCTCCAATAGTGATTGTAGGGTACTTACCTTTTCCCTTTGCCACATGAGGATGTTGACGTCGATCATCATTAACCCATGGATTAGGGAATTGGTTAGCATAATGCCCCATTTCCAAGCACACAAAGCATTGAAGTGTGGGTGGTGCGTTCTCTGTAGTCTTTTCTCTATTCACATCATTAGCTACCTTTTTCCCATTACTATGGCACTCAGCTGCTCGATGACCTTATTTTCCACACTTGAAACATTTTCTAGTACCTTTTAGACAATCTCCACTATGCTTCTTTCCACACTTTGAGCATAAAGAAACATTCACATTCTTTTCACCATTGATCTGTGATTTTTCCTTCAACTCTATCTTTCATTTCTTTTCAAAACCATGAGATGGATATGTAACACCAACTTCAATTTCTACCTTTATAGCACAACGAACAATTTCTTCATAGCTGTCACGACCCAACCCTATTCGGGCTCGAGCAGCAACTACCCCAAGCCCACCTCCATAGCCCAGTGGCTGGAGACAAGAGCCAAAGGATAAACAACTCGGGGAGTCCTTTTCTTGAGTACCTCTACACACACACGGGCATCCCACTCAATGCAGAAGTTCAGAGTAAAAAAGAAAAGTAAATTAACAACTGCTATAAACAACCACAAGAGTTCATTGACCACTAAACAGTACAAAGTAAATGTTGAATGTAATATGAAAAGGAAAAGGGAAAAACACACGGCCAACCCAAAAAGTTCCACAACCCAGCAATAGGTAAACAATAGTAAATAGCTGTGAGAGTCCCATGCCTGGAACCAGACTACGACCACCGCACGTGGTCTAAGTTCCCGAACTCCTAATCACCTCTGACGTCACGACCAACCTGTCCGTCATCTGCAGGTTCCCACCAAGTTCGGGAAAATCCCAAGAGGGGGTGAGTATAAAAATATGCAGCAGGATTCCCTAAAGGCTCGATGGAGCAACAAAGCAGGTAACGAAGATGTGAGTAGTAGATCAAATAGGTAAAAGTAAATGAGTACAACCGAGAGTGTAGTGAATAGTACAATAGATTATCAGCTAAACCAAACATGAGAAAGGAAGTAGAATCATCCAAACACAAGGAGCTTGAAATGGTGAGATGATGATCTTTCAGTCAAGTCTTCACTACCTATAGCATGAGAGTAGACTCACCCAACTACGGAAAGCTAGACACGGAAATAACGTGGCATACCCAGCGTGTCTTCACCTCTACTAGAAGGAGAGTAGCCAAACCCCAATGGGTGGGTACTGGAACAAGGTATACATATAAATATGCTCTGTCAAGAAACTAGAACAAGATCGCAAGGGGATCTCCATCCTGTAGCTCAGACCCAGAAAGTTGTTAGCCAACAGTCCTAGAAGTAAAAACCATCGATTCCCAGCATCCCACACGTCTTCCCCGAATTGAAATTCAAGGGGTTCAAATCACCACACCTTAACACTATCTTCATTGGGCGACACTGACTCGCCCACACGGTTTTAGGTCGCATCACTAGGACACATCTCGATGGGGAATGTGCCCCTCGTACTTGAGAGTTCTAGAGAAAGTGAAGCCACACTTCGTCACTGCCCCACAGTTGAGATGTCTTCTAAAAGTAAAAGGTGTCACATCATTGACTCATACAACCAAGGTTCCGGCTATGGTAGTCACATAAACAAACCACAGACTAGCCTAGTATAATAGACTGAGTCTGAGAGAAATCGTCGGGTAACCCACTGCCTAGCCCCGCTGGAGGGTAAACCCTAGGAGGTCGTCGGGTAACCCACTACCCAGTCTATGCTAGAGGGTAAACACTATGAAGTCAATGAGTAACCCACTGCAAAGTCTCTACTAGAGGGTAAACCTGAAGAGGCCAATGAGCAACCCACAACCTAGTCTCTGCTAGAGGGTAAACCTGAAAAGGTCAATGATCAACCCACTACCCAGTCTCTGCTGGAGGGTAAACCCGAAGAAGTCGATGAGCAACCCAATGTCCAGTCTCTGCTGAAGGGTAAACCCAATGAAGTCAATGAGTAACCCACTGCCTGGTCTCAATGGAGGGTAAAACTGAAGATGTCGATGAGAAACCCACTGCCCAGCCCCGCTGGAGGGTAAACCCGAAGAGGTTCTGGCTATCCCTACTAGAAACAACCTCCTGGGTAGAGAATCGGTGCCCATGTAAAGTATTGGTCACAACGAATCCACCAAACCCTACTAGGGAACTCGACGGGATGTGATGCTAAAATCCCACATAGCTAAATAGAAAAGGGAACCCAAACATTTCTGCCGATCAAACCGTCGAGAACAGAACCAGGGGTAACAACTCAACCCTTATGGTTTAATCCATCATGAATAGAAGGACCCTCTGCGTCATGAGAGGTCAAAGGTGCGTAAAGTAGAACACATCACACACATGGGACCCACACAACGTGCGACCCTTTCTCCAAACCAATCACACAAATGTTCTGAGGTACTACCACATGTACCTCCAAGCATTCCCGAATACTCACAAATTATGCCACATTGCCAGCCCAAGGCTATCATGCACACGACACCCAATGTCAACGCAAAAAAGGTGTAAACATAACTTCACCAATATATTTTTTCCACGGCCCTAGCATGGCCATCCACATATCTTTAAACACCAACTTCACTCTCACAAGAGTGAACGTGATCACACGCCAAGGGTTCTCTTTCAGATATAGGTAGAAGAACAACCACCATAGAACCTTTCATATTTCCACATTTAATAAGATCACGTATGAGGCTCTTCTCGCTTGAATAGATTACACCGTTGTAATCCTCGCAGAAAAAACATGAAAGATAGAATATCAACTCACCTCCAATGGATATCCGATGTAAAAGTAGTCTCACACTGATTTACACCCGAACGACATCCTGTGGTCCCGAGCCTCGGACCTAAAAAAAGTCGGGCAAATCGCACGATTGCGATCTCCTCAGAATGACACGTCAAATTGACTGTTCACTTGCGTGGAATGGATGACCAGAGAGGAAGATGCATTCTGGTGCACCACTCATGAGTGATGCTATGTGGGACCCACATCACGGTCTTGAAATGAAACAAACGGATTGCACCGTTGTGATCATCTCAGAAAAGTACACAAGATTGACTATCCAGTTGTCCAAAATTGACACCCGATGATACAGATAGAAATCACTTCCACCACCCAAAATGGATCTCGTGGGGCCCGCACCACCATGCAGAATTAAAGCAGTTAGATTGTGCCATTGCAATGTTCTCAAAAAAACACCTAGAATCAACTGCTCGAACGCCCCAAATGGAAGTCCGATGAAAATGTTGTGAAACGCGACTCGCAGCTTAAGTGACGGGTCATGGGGCCTATGTCTCAACTATTGTTTAAATGCTTTTATATCCCTTGGAAATCATCATCTCGATACTAGGGTATCAATGTCGTTGACGATACTCAAAATGGACATCAGATGTGTCTGCTCCGCCTAGAACAAACACCCCCGAAAAAACGCCAATCTGCTTAAAGTACGCATCACTCAACCGTGGCCCCCATCTAAGGAATTAGGACCACCTAAACCATCTCATATCATCCTCCATGAGCCGAGGATCGCACTCCCACAGATGGTATGCAAAACGGATACCCGTAGTGGGAGATACGGGTGTCCAAAATTATAGGGGACGAAACCCCTTGGGCTGGACCGGCCTGGACCGGCCGGTCCACAGAACAATTACCCGAGGTCCATCCGCAGACCGGCCCTTGAGGGGCTGGTATTCTTGCCGCATGAACACCCACTGAGGGAGGGTATTTTTATCCCCAGCGGGGTCGCGCGCCGTGACCCCGGTCCACCCTGTAGCACCCGATGCTGACGGCCTCACCCGTGCCCTAGAGCCGCCGCCTGAAGCCACTGCCGGAGCCCACCGCTTGGAGCACAGCCGTGCATAGGAGTCATTGCTGCCTCGCCCTGCTGCCGAACTCCCGCATCGCCGTGCCCGCTCGCACGACCACCGCACTGGACTACCAGCACCTCGACGGAAAACATCAAAACAATCTGAAACATTGTCAGACAGCTACGGACGCCTAGTAGCTCAGAATTCAAATCCGAAATATGCGTCGGAAATCTCAGAACAGGTTCTACTTGGTAATGGGCTTAGATCAACAATATAATGGGGAATAGAAGCATATATAAGGATTAAAAGAAGTTGTGGGAGTTTAAAACGAAAAACGCACGATCCTACCTTAATGGGCGTTGCCCGACGCTTCACCGATGATCTGCCAGAGATTTCGTGCCTCACTGGAGAGGTGCAGGAGAGGAGGATTTCCTCCTTCTTTGGGAGGGTTTGCGCCAAGTGGAAAACATTGGGGGGGGGGGAAGATAAGTGTTTAAATAGAAAAAACGTAAACCCCCCGCCTGTAGGCCCCGTACCTAAACCCTGAATGGGGTCGAGGTTAAACCTCCCCTAGGGTAAACTCCAAGTTCTGAGCCAAACATCAGTCTCGGAATTTTAATCTGATGCCCCATCCAAATGTTATAAAATTTAATGCCCGAGCCCACTAAATTACGAAAAATCCCCTGGTGGAATTTTCAACAGAAGGCCCACGCCCGTGAAACATACACCCCTCTTAGGGTAAATGGTATGCTCTAGACTCAATGGTGCACTCAGGTTTCCCATATGAAAAACCGTTCAAGTGTTACTTGTGTTTAACCATTAAATGAATAAATCTATTATTCAATTTATCCACTTCACGTTCTGATAGTGAGAGAGGGGTCCAAACGCCTCGCGTCGACATGTTTTATGTCGTTCCTACAATAAAAACCCCACTTTAGACCCATTCGTACACTCAGATTCCTGATCCAGGTCTCTGTTTAGGATTTGTGCTGTTTATATGGTGTGTCTAGTGTGAAAACACATAAAATTTAATTCCGGTCACACTGGGGCTCGGAATCATATGTCGTCTGAAGGCACTGCTCTGGAATAACATCAAGAAAATTACAAAGTATTTTATATAAAAAACCAGGTTCATACATCATTCCCTCCTTAAAAAATTTCATCCCTGAAAAGAAAAACTAGGGAACAATTTAAGGTACTAATCCTGCACCAGGCTATACGGTACCTAGAAGAACTCATGCAGAGTTCTGCGCCACCGCACACAGATCAAAGGATTTGATTGGTTCACACGAGGGTTGCTCTAGCCAATGACGTGAAAAGGAGCATGCACACCTCTTCTCGAATCAGTCACGTGGGAGACGTCGTGCACCCACTCTAGACTTTGGTGTTAGGGAATGGTGGTAGGGAGCCTCGACATCCATTTGCATGGTCTAAAATGGCCCGAAGGCCCTCAAGGGCAGCTTACCTCCCCGGTCGAACCTCTATGTCGCACACTGTGACTGGAAATCACTATTCGAACTTGGGACCAAGCCCGGTGATTCCCTCCTTCAGAATATCCATATGACGAAACACCTAAGGATATCTAGTCACGCAAGGTTTTACAGTCGATGTTTAATGACCAAGACATTCTTACAGACTCGGTAAGCGATGGGGTCAGCACCATCATCTAAGGGAAAAGGTCCCACACTTTCTACCATTCCGAAAAAGGGTTACATCGACGCCATGCATCACCCTGGTAACACCTCAATCAAGGAGCAGGGAGAAAGACATTTCACACATAGAGTATAACAATACTACCGCAAAATGTAGAAGAGCTCTAGAGCGTAACTCTTACCACCTCATGCTCAGTAGGATTGTGGACATAAAAATCTCACGGCTATTTGTGGCCCCAACTGTCAGATCCCATAGCCTAATGTGGACCACCTAGTGGTGATGGGAAGACCTCGTAATGTCTTCCCCCACTACCAGCTCCCCCCCTCCAGCTCCTCTGCTAGCACCACCTCTCTGGGCGCTACTCAGATCACGGCGATGCCTCTGACGTAGTGGTGAACCCTCTACCTGCCCGATGTTTTCAGCATGTTTGGTCGTGTAGCCCCATGCCATGTAAACTCGTCCATCACAAGCATAGCACTGGCGTTCTCTGGGATACCTTGGTTCCCTCCGACACCACTATGGTGTAATACCACGACCCAGAGTCCAATCACAGAAGGGTATCCTCAGCCGAGGACATGCACTTCACTGTCACAATGGTGCATGACCACATCTCTAAAACAGGCGGGTGGAAGGCCGCCTGTGTCGAGGTTCTGTCTGCTGACGCTTGCTAGCTGCGACAGACATCTCAGCTCCATCTTGCGTATTGCCACCATCAACTGCAAAGCATGACAGGAAGCTCCCTATCACCAGTGCCTGCTCTAGCACCCCAGAATAAGTAAGAATGCCCAAGTGTACTATGACAACACAAATATCTCTATGGAGACCCTTCTCAAACTTCTTCTCTCGAAAGTTGTTGTCATGGACCAAGTTTGGCAAAAAAAAAGAGCACGACATTCGAAACCAATTGCATACTCAGTCACCATCATCCCTCCCTGCCGAAACTGCAGGAGCCCCTGGATCCGAACAGAGCGTAAGAAGGAAGGGTAAAACTCCTCATTAAATAGAAGTTGAATGTCGACCCACGAATGCGACGAATCATCAAGAAACCGAGTCACCAGACTCCACCAATGCCCAGCTGCACCATGGTAAAGGTTGGAGGCCAAGGCCACTATAAGATCTGCCAGCATCTACACAAGCCTGAAAAGGCGATCCACTGTCCCAAGCCAAACCTCTACTGCCTGAGTGTCTGGCTCACAACTAAACCTTAGCGGTCTCTAACATTGGAACTCACAGAGTGCGCTCAACCTGTGCTCATACTCCATCTGCTCTGCTGAAGCTGTCTATTTCTCACCCAGTGGGGGTGCTGCTACCATCCCTCCCGGAGAAAGGGACTCACATGATGGGTCCTTGAATGAGGCCTCGTAGCTAACAGGGTCGTCGTTACGAACCAAAGTCGGTTTCATGGGGGACTATCTTCGCAGAGACATCCTGAATGTTACCAAGGAGTACCGTGGTTAGATGAGCATATATGTATATAACATTCACAACAATGAGGACATGGCTCAAGAAGGACAGTCAAAGACTCAATCCTATGTGATGCACAATCTAGTTTCCATACAACGAGTGTCTCAGCATGCCGAGTCGACAAGCGGGTTATCATGGTTTTGGGGAATGGATAAGTTGGCCTCCACACCATCACTGGACTCCCTGGCCCGAGAGCCTCTCTGAGGACACTTTGAAATTGTTTCCCTAGATCCCAACCAATTCCTTTATAGGGACGTCAGAACAACGTCTTAAGGAACTAACCACCTCTAATACCACTATTTCATGACCCGACCCTAAACGGGCTCGAGCCACAACTACCCTAAGCCTGCCTCCATAGGCCAGGGGCTGGAAATAAGCGCCAAAGGCTAAACAACTCGTGGAGGCCTTTTCCTGAGTACCTGTATACAAACACATAGCCAAAGAAATGCATAAGTGCATCATAAAAATAAAAGTAAAGTACGAACTTCTATAAACAACCAAAAAAGTGCATCGACCTATAAACAGTACAAAGTAAAAGGTGAAGGTAAGATGAAAAAGAAAAGGAAAAAACACGCGCCCAACTAGAAAAGTGCCACAACCCGACAACAGGTAAACAAAAGTAAACAGCTGGGACAGTCCCACACTTGGAACCAGACTACAACCACCACACGTGGTCCAATCTCCCGAACTCCTAAGCTCCTCTAACTTCACGACCAACCTTTCCATCATATGCAAGGGTAAACAAAGTGCGGGCAAAGCCCAAGCAGGGGTGAGTATAAAAATACATAGTTGGATTCCCCGAAGGGTCGAGGGAGAATAAAAGGAGGTATTGAAGAGTGGATCAGTAGATCAAATAGGGAAATATAAAGGAGTACAACCGAGAGTGTTGTGAAGTGTACATTATATTATCATCTCAACCCAACAAGAGAAAGGAACTAGAGTCGTCCAAACACAAGGAGCTAGAAACGGTGAGAAGATGAACTTCCCATATATTCTTCACTAACTATAGCAAGAGATTAGACTTGTCCAACCACGAGAAGATAGACACGGAAAGCACGTGGCATACCCCGCGCGTCTTTGCCTCCCCTGGAAAGAGAGTAGCCAAAACCCTAGGAGTGGGTACTGGAACAAGGTCTTCATATATATATGCTCTGTCAAGAAACTCGATCAAGATCTCTAGGGGATATTCATCCCATTGCTAAGCCCAAGAAATTCAGTAGCCAACAGTCCCAGAAGTAAACACCATCGATGCCCAGCATCCCGCATGTCTACCCCAAACTTCAAGTCAAGGGCTCAAACCACCGAACCTCGACATTATCCACTTTGGGAGGCACAGACTCACCCGCACGGTTTTAGGTCACATCACAAGGACGTGTCTCTATATGGAATGCACCACTCGTACTTGAGAGTTCTGGGGAAAGTCAAACCACACCTCGTCACTACCCCATAATCTAGAGGTCTTCTCAAAGTCAAAGTTGTCACTTCATTTACCCGTATAACCAAGGGTCCCGCTCCGGTAGTCACAGAAACAAACCAAAAACATGCCTAGTAGACTAGAATGAGTCTGAGAGAAGTCGTCGGGTATCCCACTGCCCAGCCTCGCTGGAGGGTAAACCCTAAGAGGGCATCATGTAACCCAATGACCAGTCTCTACTGGAGGGTAAACCCTATTAAGCCGATGAGCAACCCACTCCCCAGTATCTACTGGAGGGTAAACCTGAAGAGGCTGATGAGCAACCCATTGCCCAGTCTCTACTGGAGGGTATAATCGAAGAAGCCAATGTGAATCCCAATGCCCAGTCTATGCTGGAGGGTAAACCCAAAGAAGTTGATGAGCAACCCACTACCCAGTCTCTACTAGAAGGTAAAACCAAAGAAGTCGATGAGCAAAACACTGCCCAGTCACGCTGGAGGGTAATCCCGAAGATTTCAATGATCAACCCAATGCACAGAACCGCTGGAGGGTAAACCCGAAACTGTTCTGGCCATCCCTACTAGAAACTACCTCCATGGTAGAGAATCGGTGCCCATGTAATGTATTTGTCACACCGAATCCACCAAACCCAACCGGGGAATTCGAAGAGTCATGACACTAAAAGCCCACATGGCTAAAGAAAAAAGGGAACCGAAACAATTCTGCCAATCAAACCGTCGAGAATAAAACCAGGGGTAACCACTCAACTATGCTTGTTTAAACCATCATGAACAGAAGGACCCTCTACATCATGAGAGGTTAATAGTGCGTAAAGTAGAACACGACATGCACATGGGGTCCACACGACGTGTGGCCCTTTCTCCAATCCAAGCACGCAAACGTTCTCAGGGTACTACAACATGTACCTCCAAGCATTCCTGAATACTCCCAATGTATGCCACATTGCCTGCACAAGGCTATCATGCACACGACACCCAAAGTCAATGCAAAAAGACGTAAACATAACTTCGCCAACCTTTTTCCTCCATGACCCTAGCATGGCCAACCACATTTATTTAAACACCAAATTCACTCTCATAGGAGTGAACGCGATCACACACCAAGGGTTTTCTTTTGAAAACAGCCAGAAGTACCGTCATCGGAGCACCTTTCAGATTTCCACATTTAATAAGATCACATAAGAGGCTCCGCTCACCTGAACAGATTACACCATTGTAATCCTTGTATAAAAAACATGTGATTTAGACTATATATTCACCTCCAATGGATATCTGATGTAAAATTAATCTGACAATGCTTTACACCTGAAAGGCTTCCCGTGGTCATGAGCCTGAGCCTAAAAAATAGTCAGGCGCATCGCACCATTTCTATCTCCTCAAGAAGTCATTGCAATTGACTATTCACTTGCATGGAATGGATTTCTAGAGAAGAAGATGCATTCCGGTGCACTGCACACGAGCGGTGCTATATGGGACATGCATCACGGTCCTAAAACGCAACAAACGGATCGCACCGTTACAATCACGCCAAAAAAGTACACAAGATTGACTATCCACATGTCCGAAACAGACACCATGTGAAAAAGATATAAATCACCACCAACTCCCTAAATGGACCTCATGGGGGCCGCACCACCAAGTGGAATTAAAGCTGGGAGATTGTGCCATGGCAATGTCCTCGGAAAATCACCTAGAATCGACTGCTCGCATGCCCCAAATTGAAGTCCGATGAAAATGCTGTGAAATGCGGCTCACAGCTTAAAAGACGGGTCGTGGGGCCCACGTATCAACTCTTGTTTCAATTCCTGAAAAATAATTGGAAATATTAGTCTCAACACTATGGTCTCAATTCCACTGACAGTGCTCAAAACAGACATCAGATGTGTCTGCGCCGCCTAGAACAAAAACCCCAAGAAAACGCCAATCCTCTTAAAGTACGCGTCACTCCACGGAGGCCCCCATATCAGGAGTTAAAACCCATGAAACCATCTCATATTCTCCTCCTCGAGCCGAGGTTCACACTTCTACAGATGGTATGTAAAAAGGACACCCGTTGTGGGAGATACGGGTGTCTGAAATCAGAGGGGACGAAACCCCTTGTGTTGGACCGGCACGGACCGGCCGGTCCGCCCGGCCCGTGGCTCAGCCACGCGGCCCAACGCTGACCCGTGGTCCACCAGAAGACCGGCCCTCATGGGGCTGGTCATCTTGATGTGTGAAGACTCATCGAGGGCGGGTCTTTGTTTCCCCCGCGGGGTCGCGCGTCGCGACCTTGGTCCACCATGTCGTGCCCGACGCTGATGGCCTCACCTACACCCTGGAGCTGCCGCCTGAAGCCACTGCCTGGAGCACAGCCATTTGGAGGGGTCGTTGTTGCCTTTCCCTACTGCCGAATGCCTTCTCCACAATGCCCGCTCACCGGACCGCCGCACTGGACCGCCGGAGCCTCGCAGAAAAACCCCAAACCACCAAAAACTTCGTCAGATAGCTGCAGACGTCTTGGAGCTCAGAACTCAAATCTGAAATATGCGTCGGAAATCTCAGAAAAGGGTATATGCTGTTATGGGATTCTATCGAAAAAATGGCTAATCTATGCATATATATATGGATTCAATGAATTTGTCGGAGTTTAAAACAAAAATTTCTCGATCCTGCCTTAATGGGCGTTTCTTGACGCTTCACCGATGATCCGTCGGAGCTGCCGCGCCTCACCGGAGTGGTGGAGGAGAGGAGGAGTTCCTCCTTCCTTGGGAGGGTTTGTGCTAGGGGGAAACAAACAAGGGGGGATGAGAAGTGTTGAAATAAAAAACAATTAAACCCCCGCCCGTAGGCTCCATACCAAAACCCTCAGCGGGGTCGAGGTTAAGCCTCCCCTAGGGTAAACTCAACGTTCTGAGCCCAACAGTAGTCTCAGAATTTTATTCCAATGACCCATTCAAAATTTATAAAATTTAACGCCCGAGGCCGCTAAATTATGAAAACGCCACTGGTGTCATTTTCCACAGAAGGCCCATGCCCACAAAACATACACCACTTCTAGGGTAAACGACATGCTCTGGACTCAACAGTTCCCTCAGTTTTCCAATCCGACAAACCATTTAATATTTACTTGTCTTTATCCATTAAATGAATAAATTATTTACTTAATTTATCTATTTCACGTTCCAATAGCAAGAGGGAGGTTTAAACGCCCCGCGCTAACATGTTTTATGTATTTCATAGGGTAAACACCCCATTTCGGACCCATCCGTGCACTCAGATTCATGATCCGGATCTCTCTTTAGGAGTTGTCATATTTATTTGGCGTGTCTAGTGTGAACACATGTAAAATTTAATTCCGGCCACACCGGGGCTCGGAATCATACTCTGTCTGAAGGAGCTTCTCTTGAATAACATCAAAAAAATTCCAAAGTCTTTTACAGAAAAAAATGGGTTCGTATATAGCTACTGAAATCTCTTATAGATAATTACCTTCTAAGACTTGGATTTAATCCACTCAAGAATCAATCAATTTCACTTTCAGATTGGATGATAAATCCAGATGGATACCTCACAAGCCTTGTAAAATTCACCTCATATATACCAACACATTCATCATCCTTTTTTAAGCTCATGGATATCCTTTTCCATCTTTGTTCAAAGAATATGAGGGAAGTACTTATTGAAAAATAAGTTCTTGAACACATCCCATTCCATTGATTCGATTTTATCTTGTGGCCTTTTATTCTTAATTAGGGTCCACCACTGGTCTGCTTCACCTTCTAAATAGTAAATATCCAGAATGACTTTTTAATGTTTTGAACATTGATGTATGGAAAATATCATTTCAATGGTATTGATCCATTGTTCAGCAACAAGTGGATCAGAAGACCTTCTGAATGAAGGTGGTCGTTTCCTCGTGAAGGATTCAATTGAATATTGTACCCTTATCTTCTCATTTGTAAATCCAGAATGATTCATAGCTTGTGTAAGTATAACAATAATATTTTCACTCCATCTCCCATCACATTTGATTGTTCGAGCGGATAATCATTGCATTGTCCATTACATTGATCAACACAGTTCCATTAGGTTCCAACCATCTTCTAAAACCCAAAAAGAACAGTGTGAGAGGAAAAAATAATGATAGGAAAACAACATAATAAAGGGGGAGTACCTTTAATATATAACCTCTTATGTTTATTTATAAGTTCGTTAATATAATTCTAGGATTATAACCTCTATGTATACTTATCCTTCAGGACATCCCTAGACATACCTTAGAAATATCTCTAGGGATTTCACAAATGTTTTCGCATCATATTTTACAAAGGTTAATGAAATCTTCGCTCTGATACCAACAGTAGATACCCATAGCATGACGTACCTAGACATTACATTACTTTTTTAGAATACATAATACATGAAAAAAACAGATACGCAAAGACAGTATTAGTTTATTGTCTTTGTAAAGTCGTAACATAATCATTTAATCAGGGTGAAAGATCTTCAACATCTCCCATAAATATCTTCCCCTTTGGTTTTCTTACCTAAAACAATTCTTTATATCCTGGAGAAAAGAAAACATAAAAAGGGTGAGCTCAAAAGATCAGTAAGGGTAAACATGGAAAACTTAGAAATAATCCATAAACATTTGGACGTTAAAACAACAACATAATACATCAAAATCTTGTGAAATGACATAAATCTTAGCAGTTCATAAGGCATAAATCAAAAAAGAAAATTAACCATGATAAAATAAAATGTGAATAAAACATGTAATTGTGGAAACCATTAAGCACATTTTATTATTTCCATAGTAGCCAATGCATTGCTGCCAAGACCATCATAGTTGATAAAGTCCCTTACTAAATCGAGTTCACTCCTCATTCCAGTCCTATATCACCTAACCATATTAACATTCCATTCCAACCATGTCTATCTCATGAGATATAAATGTTTACCCAATGTATTGTAGGGAGATATAGGTCCCACACTTCCCTAAATTAACTCATTCTTTCATTTCCACAAAATAAACATACATCATTCATAATAACCCAACAAATAAAATGTGTTTCATAAACATCATCCCATGATAACATAATTCATATAAAAGAAATAGATATCATTTCATCATAAGAAAAATCAAAACATGTAAATAATAGAGGAATTATACTTGAAACATAAGTAAATAATTTCATCTTATATGGAAAAGAGTTTTGATAAAACACTTGAATTGAATTCCTGAGTAAAGTATCCTTTCTTCTTTAAAATCATTTTATTTTCACAAAATTCCATGAAATTTAAAAGAAAATTATTTTTTAAAATAATATTGAAATATTTTAGAGGAATATTAATTAAAATAAGGCATTATTAAATTGTAAAAATTTTGTCATGCCATATAAGACAAAAAAACATTCTCCTCCTACTTCTAATGGAAAAGCCAAAAAGTACCACGTAGGGTAAAAAACAAGATAGATTCCTTCCATAACACAAAATAAAAGTTATAGGGCAGTAAAAATGACATTAAACATATATGGAAGAATATTAAACACTTTATGAAATATAATTTATGGACATGGATGAAAAATATAACCCCAGCAAATACTTACGTATAAGCAATCTCAGATAAAAATGAGATTGCAAAATTATCCCTTACCATAGGTCCAATTTCTAATGTATGTGTTTGAGACTTCTATATAGTGGGTTTAAACATATTATTAACTTGTAAAAGAACCATAATAATATTTATGATATCATATATGATTCACTTACGACTTTATATTACCCGTTCTTTTGTCAATTCCATGTTAAAGAAGCGTTTTGGGTAAAATCGTTTCATTTATCCTACATGTTTAGACTTTTTTTATTGATATTATAATTACATATATCATGATTTAATTACTTAAATAATGTAAAAAATGATTTATATATCATATATATTCAGTATATTTATATATATAATATATAGATAAATGAATTGAAATATGCCGTTCATGGAGACGGTAGGCCGTACGTACGCATGAATGATGTTTTCAATTCCTTATTGACTTGAATGGAAGTATGTAGATGACATATAAATATATATACACATAAATCTAGTAGAATTATTATGTCTTATATATCATTATTATTCAATATATACAATTTATAACCATTCTTGAATGGTTGACAAGGAGAATGAATCTCATCGCATCATGGAGACGGTAATCTGTACGTACGCACGAGCGATGATATCGTTTCCAATATTAATGAATGGAATTGGAGTGGATGATATAATATCTCAGAAATAGTATCATGTTATAGTAACAGTATATAGTGATTCTTTACACCATTATACCCATCCAAGTAAGGTGGTGGTAGAAAACAGATTACACCACAGCTTAGAGATGGTATTCCGTACGTATGCACGCGTGGTGATTTCTTTTTCCATAGGATGGATTGGAGGTGAAATGGAATTGATTAATATTTATAATAAAATATCCATATATTAATTATACCAATGTTTTTACATTATAATGAAACAAATAAAGAAGAGGAAGTAGAAGAATAATCAAACTTGAAATAATTGGTAGAAGAGATTACCTCTTCTTCGATGCGCCTCCTCTTAACCTCCTCTTAGGGCACTAAATTGTTCATTGAAGAGTACCATAATCACTAGTAGTATTCTATTGAAGAGGATAAGTGAAATGGGTAGGGGTTGGATAAACATGAAGGCTCAAATGTTTGTTGAGAGTAGAGGGAATAGGTTCCCTTTTATAAGTGGGGTGAGGGGCACCATTGAAAAAACATAAAATATTATATTATAATAAATTGATATTCGGTTTATAATGGCTCCAAAGTGACTTATTTAGAGTCTAGGGTGGGGATGGGTCGGAATACTCTCATCCAATAGGTTTTAGAAAATTTTAGGATACAATTTTAACTTATGATTTAGATTTAACTCTAAGTTAAATAATTTATCTTTTACAATGTCTTCTTGTATTCTTACACTATATGGTTACTAAACATAATATAAACAACCAATAGAACCCCAATTGGTTCATTAATGTCATATATATTATTATATAAGTCTTTTCCCATAACCGTAGATTTTTAGGATCATTATATCAATTAATAATATAATATTTTTTAAAAAAACTCTTTTATGTCAATTTCGACACTATTTGATATTTTGTTTTCTCTAAATTCATAACAGCATTATTACGTCAAATAAAATTCTTCTAACCAACACTAATATATTATATTAAACTACTAAATTATTTTAGTTTATAAAAAGTCTCAAATTACATTTATTTGTGTATTTATAATATCAAGTATGTTAATATTTCATTAATAAGGTATTTACTGCAGCATAATTGTGTCAAAAATAAATTAAACTATTTAATGTATAAAAATAAATAAATAAAATACCATTATGTAGGAAATATTATTAGATTTATAATGTATATTTAAATTTGAATTTTTCTTTTGTATATCCCCATATTAAAAAAAAATTAGTTATTAAACATTGATTTTAACTATTTTAACGCTTCTTTAAATGAAAAATAATAATAAATGTCTTAGTCGAATAAAAGTGGACCTAAAGGGTATTATTTTGTTCCTAAGGTTTTTTTGGTCGAATTAAACTTATCCAATAGAGTTAGAACATGTTCTAGTGTAATAATAATATCATTTTTACCCTTAATTACCCTATTTACTTTTAACCGTGGTAAATAAATGTAAAAAGACACTATTCACCAATAATTATTTTTATCTTATTGAACCAAATTTTAATGCTTGATATTAACTGTGTCTCTCATATTTTCGAAATTCCACTCACATAAGTAGTAAAATTAGGTTTAATTTATATTTGAAAATACTCATAAGAGGTGGGTAAAAGATTTTAAAAGTTCAATAAAATTTTTATATATGTAAAATTATGATAAAATGACTCAAATAAATTCCATTGAACTTGTATAGGTATTTTGTATCTATTTTGACCTAAAATAAATTTAAATAAAATAAATAATTATATAAATAAAAATTCTGTTTTAAACTATAACTCCGTGTTTTTCACTATCCATCAAAAATTGAATGTTTCATAAAAATACGAAAAATTAACCCAAAGATAATTTCGATATTTCCAATACAAAAATGAAGTCCATTTTGAATGATAAAATTTATAAAATTTTAAAAAGATGCTATTACTATTCATAACAGATAGTTTATATAATATTTTAATAACATAACATTGTTTATTGAAACTCAGTATTGCGTACAATGCAAGTTATCGAGGAAGGTTTCTCTTGCGAGTAATGCAAGATAAGAATAGTGTTGTGTGTAATACAAGATAATATGGTTTTTCATATAGCGCAAGATAATCTTGGTGTAGCGTACAACACAAGACATCAAAGAAATTAAAAAAAATATTTCGCATAAAATCTAGGGTGTTACAAGAATTCTAGGGTTAATCTAGAGGAATTCTCCCATGTTATGTGTTCAAATTCATGATCCTATAACTAATTAATGGGGAAAACGTGTTAAAGCATTAACACATTTCATTGTTACAATTTCTTTTAGTCACCACATCATTATGCTATTTTATTTATGTAACAATATAGTTTCTTCATTGTTGCATTGCAGCGAAATTTTTTTTGAATAAAATAATATTTTTATGTTTATTTTATTTTTTTGTGAAACATACAAAAACAATCATTTGCCCTCGTCTAGCATCAGTCGAGGTTAGGCCCAACAAAAGAAAATAACGCCCTCATGAGCTCAACGGGTCTCTCAGATTTCCAATTTGAGTTACCTTTTATGAGTTATTGGAAATAAAATAATCATTAATTAATTATTTTATATACGTTCATGTCTCAAAAACTATTTTCCACAGTTATCCCACACCAAACAATGTAATCATGCCCTCACAAGGTCAAAATTTGTCCCGTATGTTCAATCTAAGTCATCGTTCAAGTGTTATAATGATATGAAAAATTAAATAATTTTATTTAATTAATTTATATACGGTTATTCCATTTTCAAGTTTTCCCACAAGATGACCGCACTGAAAAATCTTAAGTCACACCTTCTGTAACCCCTCCATCCTGAACACAATGGTGCCCTAGTTGTTCTGATCAAGGCATCTATTTAGGAGTTATTCCACTATTTCAGGAAAGATGCTCATGAGATCTATTTAAAATAAAACATTTTCAACGAACCATTCGCGGAACATTGGGCCTCAGAATCGCACGCCATGTCAGAACCTGGTCTCAGAATAATTTCAAATAATTAAAAAAAACATGGAATATTGAGACACTACATTACCCTCACCTTCAAGTATTTACCACCTTATAAAACAATACAAGGGATAAACATACAAATGGGGGTATTGAGAATAAATTTGAGCCACCTAATCCCACGTCCTCTCCTTTGGATTTTTGTACATCCAGAAAACAAGGACTAGATGAATCACCCATCAATTAAGTATCATATTCTTTCAATCCTCAATCTCAACCGGGTAATCTGCGAATATCACCCCATCGTCAATCTCTAGCTCCCCATGGTCGATGACATAAGAGGGGTCATGAATGTATATCCTCAACTGGGATACATGGATGATTTTGTGCACCCTCTCTAACTATGGTGGTAGAGCCATTTGGTACACCGTGTTGCCACTCTATGTTGAATCAGGAATGGTCAGATGAATATTGAAGATAACATTCTTCCCCACCCAAATCTATATATCCATTGTTGAGGACATACCATTAGAAATATATGCCCCCCTCCTAGAAATCCATGGGTATCTATCACTATTAGCACATGAATTATGTCAGATCTGTGCAATCTTCATCTACTCTCATATGAACTACACCTTCTTATTAGTATCATGTACCATCTCTGGACCCATGAGTGATGACTCCACTAGGTCTATCTAGCATAACAGTGACATGCATTATTGTCTGTATAGTGCCTCAAATGGTACCATACTGATGGGGGAGTGGTAGCTATTTTTGTACGAAAACTCCACTAGTGTTAGGTGGTCATCCCAATTGTAAGTAAAATCTGTAATGTAAGCATGAAGTATGTCCTCCATGTTCTGTATAGTCTTTTTAATCTAACAAACTACCTATGGGTGAATGGTTCTGCACATTCTTAACTGATTCATGCACGCTTCCTGCAATACCTTCCACAAATAGTATGGAAATATCACATAATGATATGATACTATCGTAAATGGGACTCCATGTAGTCGAACTATCTCTTTCAGGTAGAGGCGTTCATGGGTCACTAGTGAACCCTTCTCTGGAATGTGTAAGAATTGGGCCGACTTAGTGAGTCATTCTATGATCACCCAAATGTTATCGTGCCCTTGGATGTATGTGGTATGCTCATCACTAAGTCCATAGATATCCCATCCCACAAACACTATGGTACCATGAGGGTTTGGGTCAAACCTGTTGGACTATAGTGGTTATACTTCACCTATTGAAAAGTGATGCATCTTGATACAAACTCTGCCACTGCCTTCATCATCCCCAGCCACTAGTACTGATGTCGGGGGTCCTTGTACATCTATGCAACATCTTTATGTACCTCTAAATGGGATGTATGGAACTCCATCAACACGTCCTCCTACATCACCACTGCACTAGGTGTTTCCTTTGAAAAGGATGATGTGGTCCCCACCTTTTCAATATCTATCAAGGGCATGCCCCGTGGACATCTGGGCACATGTAGTCTCAAAGTTAAAATATTATACTGAGAGAATCTACTACCATTTACCCCTTACCAAGAGTACAGAATAATTAAAATTCATTATCATGGATGAACACTAGCTATCATCTTTGTCTCATGATCAAATCCTTCTGAGAGAAGATATACTTGAGACTTTTGTGGTTATAGTATGTGGTAAACTATTCTCCCATGTAGGTTGTATCTCCACATAATCAATACGAACACTACTACATCCATATCAATATTTGGTTGTTTGTTGAAATATGTCTTAATTTCTGAAAATCCAATATGCACCTTTCCATCCACGTGAATAGCTTCCCATTTCTTCGTATCGATACATTAATCATCCCATTGGAAGTGGGTATACATTCTCCATGGCCACGTGGTCAAAGGTCAAGTAATCCACACATAACTTTGAACACTGGGTCATAGTAATCCCTTCCTATGAATATCCAAACCTATGACCTAATATCTTGAAGAACATTAAAATCCAATTGATATACTTTTGCTAATATCGATTCTATCCTGTAGTGTATAATGATGTAGAATATAATCCCACTATGGGTTGGTAATCCGAGAAACCTCTTCTGGAATTATTTCCCTATACATTTCCACTATAATTGGGAATGAAAAACTCAAAACATCCTCTACCACATGATTATGGTTTCCCGAATCATGTGTGATCTGATGCACCCTCCTATGCATCTATTTTTCTCGTGCTGCATGGGTTTTCATTTTCACCAACCAAGGAAAACCCCCATCCAATGATGCAGATATACCACATCCTTTTTCCTAAAACATTCAATCTGATCATGAAATGTGGATGACCAGTTTGTTCCCAAACTAACCTCATAAGGCCATGATGATTCCACCAAAAGGTTCTGATCAAAATAATCGCCTCAAGGGTTAGATAAAACCATCAACATAACATTGATTATCGAGTTTCATCACATAAGTAACAATAAATGTAAGGGTCATGTTAGCTATTTAACCAGAAATAGTATGTCTTGAACAAGATTCAGGAAAAAAAGAATTATTATCCCCTATGTCTATTAATATAGCATCTATGAGTAGAATTATACCATACCTTAAATCATCCATTGATCCCTTGGATCATATTCCTTAACCACATGCAGCTACTCATTTACCCAATCCTCTAGCGCCTTGAGCATGATATCCATAACAATGGGGTGGTGGTTGCAACATGTTGAAACATTTACCACCTCTTGCTACACTGCGAGCTCCCCTGTCACATCATACACTATGTAGAATCAACTATTCCTATCACTACCACTACCCTGGTGGCCCATCCACCATTTCACTGGCATCACGATGGTCTGGTCATTCTCTAGAGATATGTCCCCAATAATCCTGTGAATATCATTACCTCTTCCTAGGATAACTGGACTCACCCTATGAGACGTGACCTATAGATCACTTATCATGGGACCTCTTCTCAGAACATCCCACATGTTCATGTCTCTGAGAAAAATGTCAACCTCTTTCTTTCCCACTATTGACATCCACCAGCTGTACTTACTCAGCTGAAGGAATTTCTACAAAAAGGGTTCTCTCCTTCACTCTAGCATGGGAAGGAATGAAATGAGGAATAGTGCAGGCTCGGTTGTCCCTAAACACACCTCACTCGGGAGGGTTGATCCCCAAAGCACTAGTCATATTGTATTCATCAAGTACCTGGAATGGTCGGTATGACATGATGAATAATAAACTATAATCATATCGTCCTACCAAAGATGTAGAAGGTCATGGGAACACATAATCCATATATTTTATAGTGAGAGACCCTCATATGTGAAAGGTTCTCAAGCTACAACCATCGAATAATCAACTCATTGTCTCATCATTTAATGTATACAACTCAAATTACCTAATAATCCAAGTAGAGGGATCACTTCCATGGCCACCATTTGATCTATTTGTGTCCTGGATTAGTGGAAAAATTTTCCACCACCTCAAGCCATTCCTTAGCCTCCAATGAGTCCAGATCACCTTGGAACCATAGGGGTCTCTGTCACTGAAACACGTGTAAGGCATTGAGCCTTTGTGCATCCTCTACCAGTTGAACCACTAGTAACTATATACCGACAAGAGGTGGTATCTTTGGGACACCACATGAAGTTACCCTCTCTAGAAATGATATATATACCAAAGCCTCATCTTTCTATGGACCATCTTTATGGTGACCTGCTAGAATCCCAAATGGTGGTCTGTATTGGGAAATCTTAAAGGATATCATGCAAATCCACAATTAATATATTATACCTTTTCATCTAACTCTGACTCATATAGATCATGAGAAAAACACAAAAAGAGGAATTCAATATTTATTTTCATGTACAATGTTAGAAAGAAAAATACAGGGTCCTGGTGTATGTAGACATTGTCCGCTACACCAACACTGCACCCCCAAGCCTGAAATCCAAACTCAAAAGACTTAACACTATTTCCCTATAAAACTTTTCCGAATCATATTTATTCTATAAGAACCAACCTCCCATTGATTACACATTACCATGAACCATCCCCCAAGGTCTATTTCATGACTGATGGTCCCAGGAATAGCGAAATCTCATGGGTGGATGTGCCCACTTGTCATTTGGTAATTAACAATGATCTATCAAGGATCAATATGATGATAAAATCCAGACTCAACAGATCAAATAATAGAAATAGAAAAAGAAGAATAATAGTCCTGAAACCACAAAGGAGGATCACCATAGGTTGATTATAATTAATTTAATTAATTGACAAGAAGTACCTTTTATGGCATTCTTTTCTCATTGATATTTCTGATCACGATCCAATGTGATTCGTCATTGCGTCGCATAATCCAAGTGTAGAAATACTCATGTGGTGATCCACACATGCACCATGTATCTCTGGAAGTCACCAAAGGAATCTCCAGGTGATAGTGTGTAGAAGCCTTTGCTTGAGTTGCCCACTCTAGATAGCCTTGATCTTATGGAGGAGGATCTCTCTTGGTCTTGAGAGCCTTATTAAAAGAAGGAGTTTTTTCAGCCTTGAGAGAATTCTCCAGAATTTTTGTGCACAAAAATTAGGGAAATGTGGTGGGGGGATGTAAGGATATTTATAATCAGGTTTGAGGTTATATAGTTATGATAATAAATAAATGAGTTACATGTTTTATTTATTTCATTAACTCTTATTGAAAACACCAATGTATAGTCACTGATTCCTTCACTTGTGCCCATGCTGATTATAATAAAGATCATCTAATAAAATGATATTATTTCCTCAAAATCCTGACTGAAAAAACTAAACATCGTGTAATCATTAATACATGGTGTGTACTCATTTTTCATTTCCTTTCTAAAGTGAATACTACACAGCATGTACATTCAATAAACATGCTGTGTATATCTTGTTTTCATTTTATTCTTCCTCCAACATTAAAACAATTTAGGATTCCTTGAATAATTATTAAACCACATATGAGAATTATCTTTATTCCAATTGAGATACTTGGATACACATAGTGTGTGACCTTCTAGGCCTCTTTCTTGCTGGCATTAGGTGGGGTTTCCTAATGTCCAGGATTACTGTCTACCAATGGGTCAAGGAACCAAGAGAAAGATGTTGATGCCGCATTGAAGTTTCACCTCATTAGAATTATTACCATCAAATTTAATCCCTTTGTATCAATATCTCATCAAGCATGTTTCATGGTAGTCTCATAAACCTGTATGATTGATCCGTCATTCTTTGACTTCCAGAAATAAACTCGACTTGACACCATGGACATGGAATATGCTTGGTAGTTATACTTCAATAAAAGGGCCCGAGATATCTACATCCATAAATATGGATGGGATAATTCCTTCCTCAACTTATCTATTAACAACATGTCATTCGGGATGCACCCAATGTACCCTACTTCCCACTAACTATTTTTTTGTCAGTTTTCATCAGCAAATCAAAGTGTGCGAGTCATGACATGAGTTAATGATAATCTTCCAGTCTAGGGACTACTACACATGCTCATAGATTGCACTGTCTGATGACACCAAGACATGTGGAATTACTACTAGAGGGTCTCTTCACATAATCTCCCGTCTTGGAGAATACCAAGTGCGAACTCTATGAGAGATAGTCTGATCTTCTTACCAGTACTCGCACATGACAGTCTGTATACTTTGGGTCCTATCATAGAATGTCCTCAAACCATATAAATTTATTTAAGAATATTGTTATAGAATTTAAATATTATCATCATAGAAAGAATTTTCCGTGACGTTATTAATGAAACAAATATTCCATGAAATTATTATATTATAATCATACAGAACAATGAAAAATATATAATATGTGTACATTCATGTAATCAAATCATAAATAGTTGGTTATTTAGAAACCTACTCTAACAAACTCCCACATGGACTAGAGACAACTACCTAAAACTTTTTTTCTTCTAGACCTCACATGATGATCATGTTTCTGCTGAGTGAGTTCTTGAGTCAAGGGGTCTGCCATGTTGTCTTTCGTGGAAAAACTTCTCACTATGACTTCACCTATCTGAGGAAAATCCATCAAGAGATGATACATGTAACGACCTAATATTTTTTTAAAGGAAATTATTTTCATATAAATATTTCAAAATCACATTAACTACTAAGTTCTATGGGACCCTTAAAACATAAGGTTTTCACTGTTGTCATGTGAATTTCAAAAATCCAACATACACAGTCGTGATTGGAATGTTTTTTAGAGTCCAATAAGAAAAACATAATTTTTGGTGAATAGTAACATACCCTTATTAATAGTAACATACCATTATGAATAGTGATATACACTAATTAATATCATCCTTACCTATGATAATATATAAATAATATTCAAGTGGAAAGTACGATATACCTATATTATAGAATAATTTAATGAATGTTTTTAAACTGGTTTTTTGATAATAAAATATGATTTTAATTAAATATTAAATTAATAATTTTTAGAAAATTATATTTGAAAAATGGACTTTTTTTGGATTCTACACATCTAAATATGTTTAGGGTGAATTTTTGGGATTTTTCTGAAATACTTGATTTTTTTATGAATAGTAAAATACAAAAATTTACTGTATATACACAATATAAGCTAAATAGACTATTCCTAGCATCATGGAGGATTTCACCACCCTTATTCCGAATTCACATGATAAAATTACTATTCATGTTAATGGAAAACTTACTATTACTTGTATTTTGAATAAATAATAAATTAATGAGTTTTATATTAAGAAATCCCATCTCTCTTCCATATAAATACCCCCTATCACCCCTCTTCCAGTCACCCTTCTCAAGCCTTGTGCGTTCTCCAAATTCAGGCCAAATACCCTCCCATCCTCCTCTCACACGTCCAGAAATCATTGGTCTCATTAAAAGGCCAAAACCTCAACCTTTAGGAGGTTCTCAAAGAAGTTTGTTTCAAGAGGTAAATTCCTCTTTTCAATTCTTTGTCTTTCCTTTCAAGGTCATTTGTTTTCTTTTTATAATAACTATATTTATCCAAATTTTGTGATGTCACTAGTACCTTATATATACTAGAATGTTTTCATGATAGTGGAATAAGTTATCATCATCTCCCCCTTCTTAACTTCTTTTATTGTAGTAGCAAGAACACCGTCCGAGATGTGTTAATTTTGCACATTCAAGGACGATGGAATTTCGATTTATTTGATCATTATAAATTCTGGTCATGAGACCATTTTTGTTATGTTTGAACCTAATTATTATATATAATATAACTTATTTAAGATTCTTTAATCCCTTTGTTTGAATTTTATTAGGTTATAAAGAAATATGAGTTCGTTAGTAATCAAAACCCACAAATTAACCAAAACAATTATCATTAAAGTTATATATGATAATTCATCCTCATTCCATTTATCCAAGTTAAATAAATGAACAATAGAACATATATATGTTCATAAATAATATATAATTTCAATTCTAGAGATTTACATCCATTCCACTTCATTTCTTAAAAACAAGTTAACAGAATATGAAAATAAGAGAAACAAACACTCCGGAACGATGAATTTCAATACAATAAATTGTCAATAAAGACATAAATGAACTAACCAGAAATATGGTAAAATAATTACATGTCTAATAGGTTCTGAAATAAGTTATTAACATGTATAATTTCCTATTCCAGGAGCATAAGTACCAGATCGGGACACGTTTGGAGTTAAGGTAAGGGTTTCATCATCTCCCTTCCATTCTCGTGACGTTTTCCATATTCACTGGTAATAATTTTGTATGGTGTATGTAGACTGACCATTGATGTCACATATCATGAATATATTTATCTTCATGGTACTAAATATATCATTTTTATGTTATTAATTTTGGGGTATACGAATCATTTGATTACAAAGATTAGGGGTTTTTCACCCGAACTTCCATTTTCATTCGGGTTAATTTTATTGTCTAATTTCGTCGATGAAAATTATTATATATTTTTATGTACTCCTCATAAATTATATGTGAGTATTATATATATGTACACCAACCATAATACTTCCCTATTTTCTGGATAATTACATGTTTTTAAATAATCTCTCAAAACAGATACCAATAATACGAGCCCGATACAAGGGAATTTCTCAAATTCATATCTATTTTCAAGGGAAAGCTATAATATATTTTTGGAAATAATTATCCTTATAAAACCACTAATATTATAATGAAATAATATATTTCTTTACTTCTGGTTTTATATAAATATTTTTCCAAAAGAACAATTCTTTTCAAAATAAAAGAGTATTTATCACAATAATTGCTTAATGATTTTAGAAGATTATTATCATTTTATTCAAAAATATTGTTTATTATTATGTATTCTTGGAGTTAATAATTTATGATTTCATATACCATATTTTATTTAATGGTTTATGACTAAGTTTATTATGAATGATCTATCCAAAAACCATTCACCACATTATTCAGAATGGTTAGTGTTTTATGTTTAATGATTGTGGAAAGTTAGTTACATTTCATATGATAGTTTCAATATGAATGTATATGTTGTTTATATTAATCCCCGCTAAAATAAGGAATGCATTGGACTTATTATGTGATGGGTGGGGTCTGCTATAGCCCCTTAGTAAATCAGTAGGTCTCATGAGACAAATAGATGTAGAATTGGCTGAGGCCTTTCCCAGTGTGATATAGATTATAGCGGAGGCCTTAATCATTAGACGTCTTGGCCAAGGAATTGAAAAAATTATTTATAATGTATGACTTTATGCATTAAATCATTATGAGTTCATCTATTGATATTTCATGTGGTTATTCAATTAGTATAATACCCATGATTATGTTTTATCATAGCATTATTTACTCAGCTCATTTTTTGGCCATTATGTTTTCAAGTTTATTATTAATGGCATGTGTTTTCAATTATGAATGATGTCTTATGTTTATACTATCTTCAATTGTATTTCTTACTCTTACTGAGCATTTGATCTCACCCCTTTCTTATGTTTATTTTTTTTCAGGACATGAAGATGTTTATTATGAATGAATTGCTAAAATAACCTAGGAGTTATGGGTGTTGTCTAAGGAGTTTCCGTGTTGTTTTTATCTTCATGTTGTAATATTGAACTTATGTACGAATCTTGGTTACAATAATACTAAACTACTCGGTCCTTAGGGATTCATATTCCTTGTATCTATGCCAACATAATCAAACAAGGCCCCGACTCTGGGAAACTGGGGTCGGGTCCTTACAACACTTCTGAAGTATGTGTTTTGTCTGATGATGTGACCATGGATCTTTTACAAGTTCCACCGCTGCAGAATTATCACAATAGAGTGTGATAGGATCATTACTGCTATGTACTACATCAAACTCTTGGACATATCTTCACATCCACACTACTTCTTTCTCTGCATTAGAAGCTATGATATACTCGGACTCTGCTGTAGAATCTACGACCACACCTTACTTTAATCTATTCCAGCTCATTGCACCTCCATTAAAACTAAAAATGCATCCAGTATGCGACTTCATGTCATCATGATCATCCTGGAAACTAGCATCTACATGTCCTCTAATGACTAGTTACTCATCTCCTCCATAAACCAAGAACATATATTTAGTACACCTCAGATACTTAAGGATAGTTTTGACTGCCATCCAATGGCAGTCTTTGGGATCATCTTGATATCTAGATACCACACTTAATGTGTAAGCAACATCTATCCTTGAACATATCATAACATACATGAATGACCAAATCGCAGATGCATAAGGGATCCTTTCCATTTTCATTCTTTCCTCATGTGTCTGAGGACAAATTTTCTTGGAAAGATGAATTCCATGTGGCACTAGAAACAATCCCCTTTGGGACTATTCCATACCGAATATCTTTAGTATCTTGTCAATGTTTGTACTTTGACTGAAGCCTAGCATTCTCTTGTATCAATCAATATGGATCATGATCCCAAGAATATATGTTTCCCCACCCAAGTCATTCTTAGAGAATCATATATATGACCATGCCTTAACTAACTGTATGATAGGTACTTCATTTCAAATTAGTAATATGCCATCAACATTTACTATTAGGAAAAAAACTGCACTTCCTCTAATCATTTTTTTGACACAAGGCTAACATTCATTCTTAACAAAGAAAAATTACATTATGGCTTCACCAAAACAAATCTTCCACAACCATGATGCTAGATTTAATCCATAAAAATATTTATGCAACTTGCATAAATTGTTGGCATTCTATGGAGTCATAAACCCTTCAGGTTTTGTCATGTAGAAATCTTCCATGAGGTTCCCATTAAGGAATTCTATTTTGACATCAATTTTCAAAATTTCATATTCATGGTATGTGGCAATGGGTAATAGGATTCTAATGGATTTCAGCATCGAAAAAGGTGAAAAGGTTTTATCATAGTCAATTCCTTGATGCTGTATAAAACCTTTTGCAACTAGTCGTGCCTTATAGGCACTGACTTGTCCCTATACATCCAGTTTCTTCTTGAATACCCATTTCATACCAACATGCTTTACATCAACTCAGGGATCTACCAAAATCATGACTAGGTTTTTGTTCATGGAATTAATTTCAAAATTCATTGATTATTTCCACATAGAAAAGTCTGTGCATTCAAATACATACTTATAGCTAAGAGGATTATCATTGTCTACTAATAATGAGTCACCATCTAGAGTGACAAGAAAAAAATATCATTCTGGTTATCTCACCTCTCTCGTGATCCTACGTAGTGCCTGTGTCTCTAGAACAGATTGTTCTTCCAAGGGGCTTTGTGGAATCTATTCGTGTGCCATCTCTTATATATCTTGAGCCTCAACTTCATCGAAGTCTATCCCACTCCCACTATCTCTTTTGAAGATGCACTCCCTCTCAAGGAACATGGAGTGCTTTCTAATATAACCTTTTTATCAAAGGGGTTTTATAGGTAATAATTATTTATTTCATTGGGATATCCTATAAAGGTACACTTTGTGCCATGGGGTGAATGTTTTTTACCAGACGAGGCCTTAAAAAATTCTTCTCTACCCCACACATGTAAATTTGATAACATGGCTTTGCGACCACTCTATAACTTGTATGGAATAGCATTTATCAATTTAGTTCATAATTGTTTAAGTAAGTGTGTTGAGGTTTGTACTGAACATCCCCAACAAGATAATGAAAGTCTTGCATGACTCATCATTGGTCTCACCATGTCCAACATGGTTTGGTTCCTCCTTTCACAAACACCACTCCACTGAGTCGTGTAAGGAGGAGTGAGTTGAGATATAATCCCAAAATCCTGTATGAAATCAATGAACTCTTGATTAAAATATTCTCCTCCTCTGTCTGAGTAGAGTTTCTTAATATTCTTACCAAGCATGTTCTCAATATCATTCTTGTATTCTTTCAACTGATCAAAATAATCCGACTTATACCTCATTAAGTAAATATATCCATATATATTAAAATCATCAGGAAATGTTATGTAGTAAAAGAACCCACCCCTTTCTTCAACTGTAAATGGTCCACACACATCTATGTAGACTAATTCTTGAAGCTCATTATCCCTTTCCCCTTTCCCACTAAATGTGGTTTTGGTCATTTTTCCTTATAGACATGCATGGCATACACGAAGTGGTTTTAGTTAGAAAAAATCTAAATACCCATATTGATGTAATTTTGTCAAATGTTTCTCAATGACATGACCAAGTCAGTGATGCCAATGTTGGGTTTGGTATGAGACATGTGAATTAACATTGTCAATGATTTCCAGTACATGGTTTGTGTAGTCTAACACATAAAGGTTATTATATAAATCTTTCCTACCAAACCAAATGCTATCTTTATAAAAGAAGCAACATTCATTTCCAATCATGAAGATGTATCCATTAGTACCTAATTTGGACACTGAAATAATGTTTTTGGTTATAGAGGGAACATAATAACATCCATTTATTACCAAGACTATTCCTATTGGTAATGTGAGGTGGTAGTCTTTGACAATTACAGTAGCGAGTTTGGCTCCATTGGCTACACACAGATCCACCTCACCTCGATCAATATTTCTTAATCTACTTGGATATTTTATTTGGATATAGATGTGAAAACCACAGGCAGTATCTAATACCCAATTGGTAGAAATAGATAGATTCCATTTGATAACAAACAAACCTGAAGCTTCCCCTTACATCCTTGGCTGGGGACATTTTTTCATCCACTATCCCTTCTTGCCACATGCGAAACAAATAGCCACTTATTCCCTTTCCACCCCTATGATATTCCTTTTTCTTGTAAGGCCTTTAATATGTTTGGGGATTAAATATCATAACCTTCCCTTTCCTTTTATTCAATATAATGATAGAAGGAATTTCAATCTTCATATCATTGTCCACTTGGTGAATGAGGATAAAAAGAGAAGATAGACACTTCTCGATGTTGTTCATGTTGAAATTTACAAAAAAGATAGAGAATCTCTGGGGAGTGATGCACGAATGAGGTAGGTACCAAGTTCTCTGTGGATTTAAAACCCTTTAACCTCAAAGCAATCAATCTAGCCAATGATCTTGACTACATGAGGCCCAACTAGGACACCCTCTCCATGCTTGCTCTAAAATAGTGCCTTGCATATCTCAAAACATTCCTATCTTTCCCTCTCCTGGTATAGACCACAGAGGATCTTGATAAAGCTATAGGCATCCATGTCTCCATGAGACTTCATGAATTTTCTAGACATTGATGAGATCATAAAACATTGAATGCCGAGTACATCATTTAATTTTTTATCATAGACCAGGAAATCTTCATCACTCACCCCATGGGAAGGCGAAACAAGAAGTGAGGACTCCAGCACGTAAAACTTTCATTCATGGCATAGGATAACCTGAAGGCACATAAACTATTCCTAAATGTTACTACCAGTTAAAATATTGTCTTCAGCCAAAATTGATCCTAGAGAAAATTTGGATGATGAGTTTTTCATATTGATTTAACAAAGAGTAGACTTATCATTTCATTTTGATTACATTTTACGAAAAATAAATAAGGAATTTATTAATTCTCCCAATATTATATCATGTCCCAACGACCCCCACCATTGAACTTGGAATTCCTAGTTTCTATGAAATTCTTGTGTCAATGATCCATATTCTCCTTCACATAACCCCAATGAGGGTTGGTCAAGCTATTTAAAGGTATTTAGGTAGGCAGTTCTTTCCCAACTATGAGCTTACAGTTCCTTGATCAGTTGAGTGGGCCCCCAAATCCTGAACTCCAGACTTGGAATTCCTTAACACTACCTCCATTTTACAATAAATCTCGGAAGGGATACTCCTCTTGATGTAAAATGATTATGTCAACCCAAAAATTTCATAAGAGATTCCTTTATAAAAGTAAGTGTCCCAACAAGGGTTGGTCCAACACAGAGTTTTATCAAGTCTTTCCCTTAATCATGTAACTGAAGGCTTGGTCTGAATTATTATGGTATTTGATGGATTTCAATCCTCTATGCATAGATTCCCATTATGACATGCTTTATAATATTATGTGATGCTTTCTTAAAGGATTAACCATTTTATTATAATTTTTACGCATAGTACATTTTTTTATTTTATTCATTCCTTGCATGATTGTATATTAAATCAAATATGTGATCGTGACAACACATACATAATAAATAAACAATGCAATCAGATAGAAATAAAATAATATGGCATGATCAGGAGCATGACCTAAGGAAAAACACCTTGAACCAGATTTTTTTTGTTTTTCAACTCCCACCTCTCCACCTTTGTATCTTCTTGGGTTGGTTTGGCCTCAAAGTCAGATTTTGAACCATCTCCATGGGCTTGGGAGACCCTCCATTACATGGTGTTTACAATAAAGAAACTGTTGGTATGAATTCCCTACATTTTATTCCAAGAGTTCTGATAGGCCAATGAATTTAAATTATATAAATTTAAATGAAACCGTACACACACAAAGAGACTTTGGTCTAGCTCTGGATCATCTATAGCATGCAACGACAATTACACATATTTATTATTCAAATTATATTAACATCCCAGATAATAATGTTTTAATTCAATTAATTAAGATCTTATTATTAATCAATTCTTTATCTAAATTTTTTTTCTAAATTAACGAGTGATTCTTCTCATCCATATTCCTTGTACGGGTCTTTTTATTTTGGAGGAACCCTGGTGAAATTCCATTTCTGGAAAGTACACAGCATGTAGGCTATATTACACTGTGTGTATTTGTTTTCAACCTTTATCTAAAGTACACACCGGGGGATTTGGCGTGTTTTCTATACATTGGGAATTTTGGAGTACACTGTGTGTATATTAATCTATCATTACCTGTACTTCCTTGTTACATGGTAACCGGACTGGAAATCCCGTGTCTGCGGTTACATGGATTCTCCTTTTACATGATTTCATCTATGTTAGATTGGACTACACGGTGTCTTGATTCAACATACACGCCATGTATTCTGGTTTCAATGTACAGTTCAGTTCTGGTCAACATAGTGTATTAAAAATTTTAGGTATGCTCAATTCACACGGTGTGGTTTAGAAGACCAGTACCAGTTCATTGAACCTAAGTATATGGCATGTAGATTTCAGTACACACCATGTATTCCTGTATTGTATTGATAGAATGAGCGGCTCCTCTAGATGAGTTCATCATTTTTATTATAATCAAAATTAAAATTAAAAGCTCATTTCCTTGATGTGAATCAAGAAATGAAAGAGGAAGAACAGATCTTGTTCATTCAATTATATAGAAATATTTATCTTGAATTGATTCAAATATAAATGCATAAAATATCAATTAAAATTAAATAACTATAATCAACATTGTGACTGCTCGGATACCACTTGAAGGTCCCAGGCACAACAGAAGCTCATGGGTGAATATTCCCACTTTACTTTGTCATTAGAAATGATCAATATAGGATCAATACGATGAGAAATGCTAGAATACGTAGATCGAATCATATAAATAGACAAATAAAAAGAATAGTCCTGGAACCACAAAGGAGGATCATCACTGGTTGATTATAATTAATTTAATTAATTGAAAAGAAGTACCTTTTATGGCATTCTTTCTTCATTGATATTTTGTATCATGATCCAATGTGATTCGTTGTTTCATCGCATAATCCATGTGTAGACATCCTCTAGTGGTGATCCACATGTGTACCACATATCTCTGGACATCGCCAAAGGAATATAACGGTGCTAGCGTGGAGAATCCATTGCATGTATTGTCCTCCTTAGACCACCTTGACCTGATGGGGTAGGATCTCTCATGGTCTTGAGAGCATTCTTGGAAGAAGGAGTTATTTTGGCCATGATATAATTCTCTAGAATTTTTGTGCACAATGATTAGGGAAAAGTTTTTGGGTTTTTAGGATATTTATAATCGGTTTTGGGGTTATAGAGTTATGAAAATAAATAAACGTGTTACGCATTTTATTTATTTCATTAGCTCTCATTGAAAACCACCATGTTGAATCATTAATTCCTTGACCTGCACCCACACTGATTATAATAATAAATATCATTTAATAAAATAATATTAGTTCCTTAAATCCTGACTGGATAAACTACACAGTGTGTAATCATTAATACATGTCGTGTACTCGTTTTTCATTTCCTTTCCAAAATGAAAAAAACAAGGTGTATATATTCGACGTAAACAACATGTATGTCTTTTTTTTCATTTTATTTATCCTCCAACTTTAAAATTATTTAGGATTCCATGAATAATTATTAAACCACATATGGTAATAATGTTTATTCTAATTGAGATACTTGGATACACTTAGTGTGTGACCCTCTAGGCCTCTTTCTTGTTGGCATTAGGCAGTCTTACCTAAAGTCCAATAATACTATCTAGAAATGGGTCAAGGCACCCACGATGAAGAAGTTGACACCCCATAGATGTGTCTACTTAGATGAACACTTACCATTCAATTTAATCCCTATGTCTCAATATCCCAACAGGTGGGTTTCATGGCAGTGTCAAAAACCTATATTGTTGATCCGTTATTCTTTGACTTCCAGAAATAAACCCGTCGTGACACCGTGGCCATAAAATTTGTGCAATATTTCTATTTCAATAAAATGGCCTGAGATATCTACTTCCATTAATATGGAAGGGACAAATCCATCCTCGACTTATCCATTAAAAACATGTCATTCTTGACTCACCAACATACCCTACTTTCCTCCAACTGTCTTCGTGACAGTTTCTGTCATCAAATCTAAGTGCGAGAGTCATGAATGAGTTAATAAAAATATTAAATTCTATGGAACAATACACATGCACATAGATAGAAATTTCCGATGAAACAAAGTCATGAAGAATTACTACTGGCAGGACTGTTCTGATAATATCCCATCTTGGAGATTACCATGTGATAACTCCACGAGAGAGACTCATCTTCTTACAAGTATCGCACATTATGGTATATATACTCTGTGTCCTATCATAGTATGTCATCTAATCATAGAACATTATTTAAGAATATTGTTATAGCATTTCAAGGTTCTCATCAGAGTGACGTTCTTCCATGAGCATATTAATGAAACAAATATTCCAGGACATTATTATATTATAGTCATGCCGAACAATGACAAAATACATAATAAGTGTACATTCATGTAATCAATGTATAAAAAGTTGGTTCTTAGGACACCAACTCTTAAAATGACTACCCTATGCCCACCTTCCAAATATTAGGGTCTAGTGACTAGAACCGAGTAGGAATATCCCAAAAATCGAATGGTTTACCTTTAAACCAATACGTACACAAGTAACACAAATTGTAGAAATTAAACACAATGTAAACCACAGGTATCACTAAGACGACTTATGAGAGTACAATAAAAACAATTAGTACAATGGAAACCTTATACAATCCCAATACCGTAAAGTTATGTAAAACTATAAGAGACTATCCGCTCGAGACCCTACCTGAAGGGTAGGTGAAGGGTAGCTACATGTAGCCATAGTAGTATGCTTGTATGCCCATCTCATTGAGCACCACCTAGTCCCAGACCACTACAGTCTCTATTAATTATCCACCACCTGCATGAGACACGACATGTTCAGGTGAATACCATACAGGGGTTATTAACCCAATACATAGTAGGGACACCAACACAAAGAGGAAAGACAACAATGTTAGAATACAAATAATAGATAGATCACACCAAGCAAGACCTCAATGAAATGACAGCTCACACTTGGTATAACTAAGAGTCTAATAACTAAAATTATCATTCCAAAATATAAATCATATTTGACTTCTGAGGGACTCATCCATTATGAGTCAATGAGGTTTTGTCAGATACTGGACAACTGATTCCTTCTCAGCTACTAGACCACTAAGGTATGTTGGTCTACTAGACCACTATGTTCTGCTCAACTACTGGTCCACTGATGTTTGCTCGGCTACTGAACCACTGAGTTCTACTCAGCCTCCAGATCACTAATGTCTGATTATCTACTAGGCCACTTATTTCTGCTCAGCTACTGGACCACTGAGGATCACTCAGCCACATGAAAACTGAGGTCCACTGAGCTGTAGAACTACTGAGGTCCACTCAGATACTACACAACTAAGATATGCTCAGCTACTGGACCACTGAAGAATTCTCAGTTACTAGGCCACTGAGGTCCTCTCTACAACTATGCCCCTAAGACAACGATCATGATACTCTTGATTTCACAGGCATCCATATAATTCTCTCTCCCTAGTTCGCTTGATTCCATGAGAATCTAAACATCATGCCATAAGTGGTATCACTACATACATAAAAACTGAAATAAATTATACCTAAAGGATCGTTTCGTCAATGGGTCCCAATGCTACAGATGTCACACCAAGAGAATTCCAAATCTGAATGATATTTGTGTTTTAGTAAACACGGGCCAGTTGCATATGTGCCCAATCAGACATTGTCGGACTGACATGACCAACCCGGCCTGGGGGGTCCCACATGACCCGACCCAGTTTGGCTGAATAGAATCGACATGGTCCGTCCTAGCCATGTTGCTAAAACTAGTGGGCCTTGCTAGACCCAGCAAGGTTTGGCGATAGATCTATCCCACCAGGTCACCGAGTAACCTGATTCTTATCTAGTCAAGTTTACTATGTCAGATCGATTCTGACTAGCCGGGCTACCTTGTGGACTAGTTTCCCATCTGACCCAGCACACAACTTGTTTGGACAGTCGTTCTCTAGCCCAAGCCACCCGGTGGCATGATTTACCCTATAGGCCCAACCCACATGTGTGATCTGTAACACCCGAGACTTTTATGTTATATAAATCATCACAGGAATCTTTTTCTACACAACACTTACTTGGCTTGCTTTACACGCAATCACGACCTTCCTCGATAGCTTGCGTCGTACGCAATACCGAGTTTCACTAAACAACAATATGCTATTAAAACTAGCCGTTATGAATAGTAATAACCACTTTTTGAAATTTTATAAATTTTATTTTTCAAAATGGACTTCATTTTTGGACTCAGAATATCGAAATTAGCCTAGGGTGAAATTTTGGTATTTTTCTGAAAACTTTCAATTTTTGATGAATAGTGAAACCACTAAGTGGTAGGTTAAAAACTGAATTTTGCATAAAACATAATTTTACCGCTTCTATGAATGGAATTTCAAAAATCCGACAGACACGGTTAATATCAAGGACTAAAATGTGGTTCAATGAGATGAAAATAATTTTTTGGTGAATAGTAACTTTTTACTATTTTTACCGCGGTTAATAGTAAATAGGGTAACTAAGGGTAAATATGATATCAATATTACCCTAACACATGTCCTAATTCTATTGGACAAGTGTAATTCGACCAAAAACAAACTTAGGAATAAAATATGACCATTTAGGCCCACTTGGGTTAGATTAGGACATTTATTATTAATTTATTTAAAGAAGGGTTAAAATAGTTAAAATCAAAGTTTAATAAGTAAATAATTTTTAATATGGGGTTATACATAAGATAAATTCGATTGTAAATATTCATTAGAAAGCTAAAACGATTTACTACATGATGGTATTTTATTTGTAATTTTTAGACATCAAATAATTTAATTTATTTATGACACAATGATGATGCAGTAATTATCTTATTAATGAAATATTGACATAATTGATGTTATAAACACCAAAATAAATATAATTTGAGACTTTTTATGAATTCCACTAATTTTCTAGGTTACTATGATATATTAGTGTTGATTTAATCAACTTGGTTCGAACATATAATTCTGTTATGACTTTCACAAAAATCATATATCAAATAGTGTCAAAATTGACACAAAATAGTTTTTAAATCAAATATTATATTATTAATTGTTATTTTATTCCTAAAAATCTATGGTTCGGCCAAATGACTTAGATAAGGATATATATATTAATAATAAACAATTTGGGGTTCGTTTGGCATGTTATAGTAAGTGTATTAACCATATAGTGAAAGAAAACAAAAAGACACGGTAAAAGTTAAATTATTTAACTTAGAGTTAAATCTAATTGATAAGGTTAAAATAATACCCTAAACTTGTCTAAATCCTATTGGTTGATGGGATTTCGACCCTTACCCACTTTAGCTTCGAAATAAGACCCTTTGGAACCATTATAAACCGATTTTGACTTTAATATAAAATAATATTTTGAGAAATTCCTAAGGTGCCCCTCTCCTCCCTTATAAAAGGGCACCTCCTCCCCCTCCTCCTCACACCAAATTGAGCACTCAAGCTCGGACAGCCCCTGCCATTTTCTCCTCTCCACTTCCCTAGAATAATCCTAGAGGTCCTGGTCTTCTCCAAAGACCAATCTTAGTTCCTTAAGTGGGGGATTCAAAGAGGCGTTCCAAAGAAGAGGTAATATCCATTACCGATCTTTTCAATTTCTTTCTTCTTCAACTTCTTCTTCTTTAGTTGTTTCATGATAAAGTAATAACATCAGTATTACTTACATACTGATATGTTATTATAAATATGAAACAACCATAATTCACCTTCTATCCATCCTACGGAAAAATGAAATCACCGCGCGTGCGTACGTACGGAATACCGTCTCCACGCCGTGGTGTAATCTATTTTCCACCATCACCTTACAAGGATGGGTATAATGGTGTAATGAGTAACTATATATGATTATTATGAAGTAATTTTGATACTGAAATAATATATATATACTCCAATACAATTCCACGATCATAGGAACGATATCATCACTCGTGCGTACGTACGGAATACCGTCTCCACGATGTGATGCGACTCGTTCTACATGATCTTCATTTCATAATGATTATATAAATGAATTGAATGAATGAATATGGTATATAATACACTAATACCATTCTGGAAATGAATTATCTATAACCTAAAGATAAGAATAAGAATTTATTCGACAAAACACGCATAAGAACAAAAAGTTATAAAGACCCGAGTAACAAGTAACAATGAAATATTACTAACAAGAAGCTAATAATATGACCATATATGATATCATATCAATATGTATGATTCTGGAATAAGTCAATAACATTATTTAAACCATTATACAGGAGCTTCGGACACGAACAAAGCAAATCGGACCTAAGGTAAGGGAAATATCACAATCTCATTTTTATCCGAGATTGTTTATTCGTAAGTATTTACTGGGGTTTATTTTATCATCCACATCCATGTTCCCTCAATATGTAATATTGTTTCCATCCACTTGCAATAGTTTAAATCCAATTTTACCCTTAGGTGAGTTTTTAGTAAAGAATATGAAAGGAATCTTTTGTCGTTTTTCCATACGAGGTACTTTTTGACTTTTCCGACAAAAGTACGAAGAATGTTTTTTTTAACTTATACGGCACGAACGGATTTCTACTGTTTTATAAAGCCTTATTTTCATGAAGCTTCCTATAAAAGATTTCATGACTATTTTCAATAAAATCTCTTTCTTTTAAAATTGCATGATGTTTTGTGAAAAGAAATTGATTTTGAAGAAGAAAGGATATTTTCCTCAAGAATTCAATTCAAGTGTTTTATCAAAATTATTTTCCATCTAAGATAATAAAGGGTTCTGTTTCTATCCATATTTTTACATTGTTTTGACTATGTTGTGATGGAATTATGTTTATGAATTCCTTTATCTTATATGAATTGATTCATGATGTCATGATGTTTCAAGAATCCCATTTTTGTTACATGTGTTATGCGATGATGTATGTTTTATGATTATGTGGCACACATAAGAAAGGATTCATTATAAGATGGGTGGGACCTATATCTCCCTCCAATGCATTGGGTAAAGATTTTATATCTCATGAGATAGACATGGCTGGAACGGAAGGTTATTTCGGTTCAGTGATACAGGACTGAAACGAGGAGTGAACTCGGTTCAGAAAGGGACTTTGTCCACTAAGATAGTCTTGGCAATAAGTCATGACTAACAAGAAATGATTTTCCATGATTATGTGTGCATGCCACAAAGTTTCAAGTTTCATGTTATGATTATGGGGATCTCATTTTCACTTCTATGATTTATTAAGATTTTATGATCTCTTTTACAGGTTATGATTTTCAAAAAGATATGATATGATTTTTATTTCCTTTATTGCCCTTGCTGAGCATTTGAGCTCACCCTTTTATGTTTTCTTTTCCCCAGGTCAGGAAGATGGATATTAAGTAGAATATGCTAAAAGGGACCCTAGATATGATGAAATAAATGGGAGGCACTGTAGAAGATTTATGAACCAGTTGTTTATGTTTCCCAGTTTCTAAAGACACTATACCTATACGGTCCTTTGTGGTTTTATCATATGTTGTAATAAGTGTGCTTCAATTTTGAAGTATTAACAATGTATGTAGAGTATGGGTCGTTATAGTTGGTATCAGAGGAAAGGTATAGTCAACCTTTGGAAACTAGGATGTGAAAGCCTTAGTAAGAACCCTAAGGATAAGTCTAAGCATAGAACACAATCTTAGTGTTTTAGAAATGGACTTGAATAACCTAGGATAAGACCTTAAGCATGAAAATTTTATTCTTGAATTATGTGGTTTCCTATTATAATTAGTGTTGCTCACACTATTCTTCTTGGTTTTAGTCAATGGCTGGAACCCGAAGGAACCGTGTTAATGCGGAATGCGATGGGCAATGCAATGATTGTCCCCCTGAGCAACCAAACAATATGGGAGATGGAATGCAAAATCTTGTAGCCATGCTCACACAACTTTCTCAAGCTATGAATCATGCAGGATTTCCAAATGAGCAAAGGAGGGAGCAACATTCTGTTGAATCCTTCATGAGGCAGCGTCCACCTTCTTTCTGTGGGTCTACTGATCCATTAGTTGCTAAACAATGGATTAGTACTACTGAAAAGATATTTTCAGTTCTTCAATGTTCTGAACATGATAAAGTCATCCTAGCAGTGTATCGTTTAGAAGGAGATGCTGATCAATGGTGGAATCTTGTTAAGAATACAAGGCAAAGGGATGAAATTGAGTCTATGGAATGGGACGAGTTCAAGAACTTATTTTTCAATAAGTACTTCCCTCGTATTCTCCGAACAAAGATGGAGAAAGAGTTCCTTGAACTGAAGCAAAGGGATGATGAATCTGTTAGTACCTATGAAGCAAATTTTACAAGACTTGCAAGGTACGCTTATGGTATTATTATCCAACCTGAGAGTAAGATCGATCGATTCTTTAGTGGCTTAAAACCAAGTCTTCGAAGGGCGTTAGCCATAAGGGACTTCAATAGCTACGAGGAAATCGTTCGATGTGCTCTCAAAGTCGAGATGGAGATTGGAGTAACCCATCAGTCACATGGGTTTGATAAGAAGAGGAAGATGGAATTCAAAGGAAACTCTAAAGAGCACACTGAAAAGAAGATGAACTTTCCCTTATGCTCAAAGTGTGGAAAGAAACATGGAGGGAGTTGTCTTAAAGGGACAAGTAAATGTTTTAAATGTGGAAAAGAAGGTCATCGGGCATTTGAATGCCGTGATAATGGGAAGAAGATGTCTAATGATGCAAACAAAGGAAGGGATACACAGAATGATCCTACTACACTTCAATGTTTCAAGTGCAAGGAGATGGGGCATTATGCCAATCAATGCCCAAATCCAAGGGTTGATGATGATGGTCGACGTCAACAAAATCTTAAGGCTAAAGACAAAGGAAAGTCACATGCAATTTCTATCAGCGATGTGGAGTACGATAACGATGTGGTGAAAGGTACACTTACCATCCACTCTAAAGTAGCAAATGTTTTATTTGATTCTGGATCCACCCACTCTTTATTTCTGAAGAATTTTCTAAGGGTATCACCGTATTACCTCAACAATTAGATGTTGAGTTAGCTGTGACAACACCTAATGGCACATCAATCGCATCAAAAGTTTATAATTCTTCTCCGATCGAAGTTTGTGGGAAAGTGCTTCCTGCAAATCTTGTGATCCTTCCTATAGTGGAATTTGATGTGATTCTTGGCATGGATTGGCTTTCTTTATACGGAGCTCATATCAATTGCCAAAGAAGGGAAGTCACATTTCATATTCCAGATCAATCTATGATCGTCTATCAATGCAAGGATGAACATAACCTTCCAGTGGAAATTTCTTCCATTTTATGGGTATTGATTCCACTAAATGAAGGTTATTTATCTCAAATGGTTGGTGAGAAACTCACGATTAAGAATATGCCCATTGTACGGGAGTTTGATGATGTATTTCCGGAGGAATTACCGGGTCTCCCACCAAATCGTGAAGTTGAGTTTTCAATAGAACTCGTACCGGGCGCTTTGCCAATTTCAAAGACACCTGATAGAATGGCCCCAATTGAGTTGGAGGAATTGAAGAAGCAACTCCAAGAGAATCTTGATAAGGGATTCATACGCCCTAGTGCGTCACCTTGGGGAGCACCTGTTCTATTTGTTAAGAAGAAAGATGGATCAATGAGACTCTGCATTGATTGTCGAGAACTTAACAAGATCACTATCAAGAACAAATATCCTCTCCCACGCATTGATGACTTGTTCGACCAACTACGCGGAGCTCAATACTTTTCCAAGATTGATCTTCGTTCAGGGTATCATCAATTAAGGGTCAAAAGGGAGGATATACCAAAGACGGCTTTTCATACAAGGTATGGACACTATGAATTTATAGTGATGCCATTTGGTCTTACTAATGCCCCTGCTATCTTCATGGATCTAATGAATAGAGTCTTTAGAGACTATCTTGATCAATTTGTGGTAGTCTTTATAGACGATATTCTTGTCTATTCAAAGAGCAAGGAAGAGCATGAAGATCTCTTGAGAATTATATTGAAGACCCTGAGAAAGGAGAAGCTTTATGCCAAATTTACTAAGTGTGAATTTTGGCTTCAAAAAGTTTCATTTTTTGGGTCACATAATCTCAAAAGAGGGGATATCTGTGGATCCAGCAAAAACAGAGGTTATCGAAAGATGGTCGAGACCAACAACAGTAACTGAGATCCGAAGTTTTCTTGGTTTGGCTGGATATTATCGACGTTTTGTAAAAGATTTTTCACGATTATCTAATCCACTCACCAGGTTGACTCGGAAAGGAGTTAAGTTTGTCTGGACAGAGGAATGTGAAGAGAATTTCAAGGAGTTGAAAAGAAGGTTATCCAGTGCACCTGTGCTCACACTGCCTTGTAGTGGAGAAAGGTTTGTGATCTATAGTGATGCATCCAAGAAGGGATTGGGGTGTGTTCTTATGCAAAATGATATGGTGATAGCTTATGCCTCACGACAGTTGAAAATCCATGAGCAAAATTACCCAACACATGATTTGGAGTTGGCTGCGGTAATCTTTGCATTAAAGATTTGGAGGCATTACCTTTATGGTGAAATGTGTGATATTTATACTGATCATAAAAGTTTAAAGTATATTTTCACACAAAAGGAGTTGAATATGCGTCAAAGAAGATGGTTGGAGCTGATTAAGGATTATGACTGCTCAATCCATTACCACCCTGGGAAGGCAAACAAGGTGGCAGATGCATTAAGTCGACAAGACCATGCTAGTTTATCCATGATGAGGATCACAAAAGATCCAATATTTATGGATTTACAAAGGATGGATCTTGGAATTATAATGGAAGGGGAAAAATCTTATCTTTCTCAAATTAATGTTCAACCATCTATACATGTGAAGATTAAAGAGGCACAGAAAGAAGATGTCGAGTTACAAAAGAAGGTGAGAAATGTTCCTGAATTCAACCTTGATTGTGATGGGATAATAAAGTTCAGGAATCGGGTTTGTGTTTGTAACACCCGAGACTTTTATGTTATATAAATCATCAAAGTAATCTTTTTCTACACAGCACTTGCTTGTCTTGCTTTACACGCAATCGCGACCTTCCTCGATAGCTTTCGTCGTACGCAATACCGAGTTTCACTAAATAACAATATGCTATTAAAACTAGCCGTTATGAATAGTAATAACCACTTTTTGAAATTTTATAAATTTTATTTTTCAAAATGGACTTCATTTTTGGACTCAGAATATCGAAATTAGCCTAGGGTGAAATTTTGGTATTTTTCTGAAAACTTTCAATTTTTGATGAATAGTGAAACCACTAAGTGGTAGGTTAAAAACCGAATTTTGCATAAAACTTAATTTTACCGCTTCTGTGAATGGAATTTCAAAAATCCGAGAGACACGGTTAATATCAAGGACTAAAATGTGGTTCAATGAGATGAAAATAATTTTTTGGTGAATAGTAACTTTTTACTATTTTTACCGCGGTTAATAGTAAATAGGGTAACTAAGGGTAAATATGATATCAATATTACCCTAACACATGTCCTAATTCTATTGGACAAGTGTATTTCGACCAAAGACAAACTTAGGAATAAAATATGACCATTTAGGCCCACTTGGGTTAGATTAGGACATTTATTATTAATTTATTTAAAGAAGGGTTAAAAGAGTTAAAATCAAAGTTTATTTACTAAAACATTTTTAATATGGGTTTATACATAAGATAAATTCGATTGTAAATATTCATTAGAAAGCTAAAAAGATTTCCTACATGATGGTAGTTTATGTGTAATTTTTAGACATCAAATAATTTAATTTATTTATGACACAAAGATGATGCAGTAATTATCTTGTTAACAAAATATTGACAAAATTGATGTTATAAACACCAAAATAAATGTAATTTGACACTTTTTATGAATTCCACTAATTTTCTAGGTTACTATGATATATTAATGTTGATTTAATCAACTTGGTTCGAACATATAATTCTGTTATGACTTTCACAAAAATCATATATCAAATAGTGTCAAAATTGACACAAAATAGTTTTTAAATCAAATATTATATTATTAATTGTTATTTTATTCCTAAAAATCTAAGGTTCGGCCAAATGACTTAGATAACGATATATATTTTAATAATAAACAATTTGGGGTTCTTTTGGCATGTTATAGTAAGTGTATTAACCATATAGTGAAAGAAAACAAAAAGACACGGTAAAAGTTAAATTATTTAACTTAGAGTTAAATCTAATTGATAAGGTTAAAATAATACCCTAAACTTGTCTAAATCCTATTGGTTGATGGGATTTCGACCCTTCCCCACTTTAGCTTCGAAATAAGACCCTTTGGAACCATTATAAACCGATTTTGACTTTAATATAAAATAATATTTTGAGAAATTCCTAAGGTGCCCCTCTCCTCCCTTATAAAAGGGCACCTCCTCCCCCTCCTCCTCACACCAAATTGAGCACTCAAGCTCGGCCAACCCCTGCCATTTTATCCTCTCCACTTCCCTAGAATAATCCTAGAGGTCCTGGTCTTCTCCAAAGACCAATCTTAGTTCCTTAAGTGGAGGATTCAAAGAGGCGTTCCAAAGAAGAGGTAATATCGATTACCGATCTTTTCAATTTCTTTCGTCTTCAACTTCTTCTTCTTTAGTTGTTTCATGACAAAGTAATAACATCAGTATTACTTACATACTGATATGTTATTATAAATATTAAACAACCCTAATTCACCTTCTATCCATCCTACGGAAAAATGAAATCACCACGCGTGCGTACGTACGGAATACCGTCTCCACGCCGTGGTGTAATCTATTTTTCCACCATCACCTTACAAGGATGGTTATAATGGTGTAATAAGTAACTATATATGATTATTATGAAGTAATATTGATACTGAAATAATATATATATATACTCCAATACAATTCCACGATCATAGGAACGATATCATCACTCGTGCGTACGTACGGAATACCGTCTCCACGATGTGATGCGACTCGTTCTACATGATCTTCATTTCATAATGATTATATAAATGAATTGAATGAATGAATATGGCATATACTACACTAATACCATTCAGTAAATGAATTATCTATAACCTAAAGATAAGAATAAGAATTTATTCGGCAAAACACGCATAAGAACAAAAAGTTATAAAGACCCGAGTAACAAGTAACAATGAAATATTACTAACAAGAAGCTAATAATATGACCATATATGATATCATATCAACATGTATGATTCTGAAATAAGTCAATAACATTATTTAAACCATTATACAGGAGCTTCGGACACATACAAGGCAAATTGGACCTAAGGTAAGGGAAATATCACAATCTCATTTTTATCCGAGATTGTTTATTCGTAAGTATTTACTGGGGTGTATTTTATCATCTACATCCATGTTCCCTCAATATGTAATATTGTTTCCATCCACTTGCAATAGTTTAAATCCAATTTTACCCTTAGGTGAGTTTTTAGTAAAGAATATGAAAGGAATCTTTTGTCGTTTTTCCGTACGAGGTACTTTTTTTGACTTTTCCGACAAAAGTACGAAGAATGTTTTTTTTTAACTTATACGGCACGAACGGATTTCTACTGTTTTATAAAGCCTTATTTTCATGAAGCTTCCTATAAAAGATTTCATGACTATTTTCAATAAAATCTCTTTCTTTTAAAATTGCATGATGTTTTGTGAAAAGAAATTGATTTTGAAGAAGAAAGGATATTTTCCTCAAGAATTCAATTCAAGTGTTTTATCAAAATTATTTTCCATCTAAGATAATAAAGGGTTCTGTTTCTATCCATATTTTTACATTGTTTTGACTATGTTGTGATGGAATTATGTTTATGAATTCCTTTATCTTATATGAATTGATTTATGATGTCATGATGTTTCAAGAATCCCATTTTTGTTACATGTGTTATGCAATGATGTATGTTTTATGATTATGTGGCACACATAAGAAAGGATTCATTATAAGATGGGTGGGACCTATATCTCCCTCCAATGCATTGGGTAAAGATTTTATATCTCATGAGATAGACATGGCTGGAACGGAAGGTTATTTCGGTTCAGTGATACAGGACTGAAACGAGGAGTGAACTCGGTTCAGAAAGGGACTTTGTCCACTAAGATAGTCTTGGCAATAAGTCATGACTAACAAGAAATGATTTTCCATGATTATGTGTGCATGCCACAAAGTTTCAAGTTTTATGTTATGATTATGGGGATCTCATTTTCACTTCTATGATTTATTCCATGTTAAGATATTATGATCTCTTTTGCAGGTTTTGATTTTCATAAAGATATGATATGATTTTTATTTCCTTTATTTGCCCTTGCTGAGCATTTGAGCTCACCCTTTTATGTTTTCTTTTCCCCAGGTCAGGAAGATGGATATTAAGTAGAATATGCTAAAAGGGACCCTAGATATGATGAAATAAATGGGAGACACTGTAGAAGATTTATGAACCAGTTGTTTATGTTTCCCAGTTTCTAAAGACACTATACCTATACGGTCCTTTGTGGTTTTATCATATATTGTAATAAGTGTGCTTCAATTTTGAAGTATTAACAATGTATGTAAAGTATGGGTCGTTATAGTTGGTATCAGAGGAAAGGTATAGTCAACCTTTGGAAACTAGGATGTGAAAGCCTTAGTAAGAACCCTAAGGATAAGTCTAAGCATAGAACACAATCTTAGTGTTTTAGAAATGGCCTTGAATAACCTAGGATAAGACCATAAGCATGAAAATTTTATTCTTGAATTATGTGGTTTCCTATTATAATTAGTGTTGCTCACACTATTCTTCTTGGATTTAGTCAATGGCTGGAACCCGAAGGAACCGTGTTAATGCGGAATGCGATGGGCAATGCAATGATTGTCCCCCTGAGCAACCAAACAATATGGGAGATGGAATGCAAAATCTTGTAGCCATGCTCACACAACTTTCTCAAGCTATGAATCATGCAGGATTTCCAAACGAGCAAAGGAGGGAGCAACATTCTGTTGAATCCTTCATGAGGCAGCGTCCACCTTCTTTCAGTGGGTCTACTGATCCATTAGTTGCTGAACAATGGATTAGTACTACTGAAAAGATATTTTCAGTTCTTCAATGTTCTGAACATGATAAAGTCATCCTAGCAGTGTATCGTTTAGAAGGAGATGCTGATCAATGGTGGAATCTTGTTAAGAATACGAGGCAAAGGGATGAAATTGAGTCTATGGAATGGGACGAGTTCAAGAACTTATTTTTCAATAAGTACTTCCCTCGTATTCTCCGAACAAAGATGGAGAAAGAGTTCCTTGAACTGAAGCAAAGGGATGATGAATCTGTTAGTACCTATGAAGCAAATTTTACAAGACTTGCAAGGTACGCTTCTGGTATTATTATCCAACCTGAGAGTAAGATCGATCGATTCTTTAGTGGCTTAAAACCAAGTCTTCGAAGGGCGTTAGCCATAAGGGACTTCAATAGCTACGAGGAAATCGTTCGATGTGCTCTCAAAGTTGAGATGGAGATTGGAGTAACCCATCAGTCACATGGGTTTGATAAGAAGAGGAAGATGGAATTCAAAGAAAAATCTAAAGAGCACACGGAAAAGAAGATGAGCTTTTCCTTATGCTCAAAGTGTGGAAAGAAACATGGAGGGAGTTGTCTTAAAGGGACAAGTAAATGTTTTAAATGTGGAAAGGAAGGTCATCGGGCATTTGAATGCCGTGATAATGGGAAGAAGATGTCTAATGACGCAAACAAAGGAAGGGATACACAGAATGATCCTACTACACTTCAATGTTTCAAGTGCAAGGAGATGGGGCATTATGCCAATCAATGCCCAAATCCAAGGGTTGATGATGATGGTCGACGTCAACAAACTCTTAAGGCTAAAGACAAAGGAAAGTCACATGCAATTTCTATCAGCGATGTGGAGTACGATAACGATGTGGTGAAAGGTACACTTACCATCCACTCTAAAGTAGCAAATGTTTTATTTGATTCTGGATCCACCCACTCTTTTATTTCTGAAGACTTTTCTAAGGGTATCACCGTATTACCTCAACAATTAGATGTTGAGTTAGCTGTGACAACACCTAATGGCACATCAATCGCATCAAAAGTTTATAATTCTTCTCCGATCGAAGTTTGTGGGAAAGTGCTTCCTGCAAATCTTGTGATCCTTCCTATAGTTGAATTTGATGTGATTCTTGGCATGGATTGTCTTTCTTTATACGGAGCTCATATCAATTGCCAAAGAAGGGAAGTCACATTTCATATTCCAGATCAATCTATGATTGTCTATCAATGCAAGGATGAACATAACCTTCCAGTGGAAATTCCTTCCATCTTATGGGTCATGATTCCACTAAATGAAGGTTATTTATCTCAAATGGTTGGAGAGAAACTTACGATTAAGAATATGCCCATTGTACGAGAGTTTGATGATGTCTTTCCGGAGGAATTACCAGGTCTTCCACCAAATCGTGAAGTTGAGTTTTCAATAGAACTCGTACCGGGTGCTTTGCCTATTTCAAAGACACCTTATAGAATGGCCCCAATTGAGTTGCAGGAATTGAAGAAGCAACTCCAAGAGAATCTTGATAAGGGATTCATACGCCCTAGTGCGTCACCTTGGGGAGCACCTGTTCTATTTGTTAAGAAGAAAGATGGATCAATGAGACTCTGCATTGATTATCGAGAACTTAACAAGATCACTATCAAGAACAAATATCCTCTCCCACGCATTGATGACTTGTTTGACCAACTACGCGGAGCTCAATACTTTTCCAAGATTGATCTTCGTTCAGGGTATCATCAATTAAGGGTCAAAAGGGAGGATATACCAAAGACGGCATTCCGTACAAGGTATGGACACTATGAATTTATAGTGATGCCATTTGGTCTTACTAATGCCCCTGCTATCTTCATGGATCTAATGAATAGAGTCTTTAGAGACTATCTTGATCAATTTGTGGTAGTCTTTATAGACGATATTCTTGTCTATTCAAAGAGCAAGGAAGAACATGAAGATCACTTGAGAATTATATTGAAGACCCTGAGAAAGGAGAAGCTTTATGCCAAATTTACCAAGTGTGAATTTTGGCTTCAAAAAGTTGCATTTTTGGGTCACATAATCTCAAAAGAGGGGATATCTGTGGATCCAGCAAAAACAGAGGTTATCGAAAGATGGTCGAGACCAACAACAGTAACTGAGATCCGAAGTTTTCTTGGTTTGGCTGGATATTATCGACGTTTTGTAAAAGATTTTTCACGATTATCTAATCCCCTCACCAAGTTGACTCGGAAAGGAGTCAAGTTTGTCTGGACAGAGGAATGTGAAGAGAATTTCAAGGAGTTGAAAAGAAGGTTATCCAGTGCACCTGTGCTCACACTGCCTTGTAGTGGAGAAAGTGTTCTTATGCAAAATGATATGGTGATAGCTTATGCCTCACGACAGTTGAAAATCCATGAGCAAAATTACCCAACACATGATTTGGAGTTGGCTGCGGTAATCTTTGCATTAAAGATCTGGAGGCATTACCTTTATGGTGAAAGGTGTGATATTTATACTGATCATAAAAGTTTAAAGTATATTTTCACACAAAAGGAGTTGAATATGCGTCAAAGAAGATGGTTGGAGCTGATTAAGGATTATGACTGCTCAATCCATTACCACCCAGGGAAAGCAAACAAGGTGGCAGATGCATTAAGTCGACAAGACCATGCTAGTTTATCCATGATGAGGATCACAAAAGATCCAATATTTATGGATTTACAAAGGATGGATCTTGGAATTATAACGGAAAGGGAAAAATCTTATCTTTCTCAAATGAATGTTCAACCATCTATACATGTGAAGATTAAAGAGGCACAGAAAGAAGACGTCGAGTTACAAAAGAAGGTGAGAAATGTTCCTGAATTCAACCTTGATTGTGATGGGATAATAAAGTTCAGGAATCGGGTTTGTGTTCCTTCCATTCCTGAATTAAAGAAGGAGCTGCTGGATGAGGCACATAGTTCATCATTCTCTATTCATCCTGGAAGTACGAAGATGTATAGGGACCTGAAAGAGTACTTCTGGTGGGATGGCATGAAAAGAGATGTTGCTGAATATGTCTCTCGATGCTTGGTTTGTCAACAAGTTAAAGCTGAGAGACAAAACTCTAAGGGGATGTTACAACCATTACCCATACCCGAATGGAAATGGGAAAACATCACTATGGACTTTGTCACAGGACTTCCTAAAACATCCAAAGGCAATAATGCTATCTGGGTCATAGTTGATCGTCTTACAAAGTCTGCACACTTCATTCCTATTAGAGAGGATTTCTCTCTAGATCAGCTTGCCAGGATATATGTAAAGGAAGTGGTAAGATTGCATGGAGTACCACTTTCTATTATATCGGATCGGGATCCGAGATTTACCTCGAAGTTCTGGCGAAGTCTTCAGCATACTCTGGATACAGAGTTGAGTTTCAGCACTGCTTATCATCCCCAGACAGACGGTCAGTCTGAGAGAACAATTCAAACCCTAGAAGATATGTTGAGAGCTTGCTCTATGGATTTCAAAGGAGGTTGGGATCAACACCTACCTTTGGTGGAATTTTCTTATAATAATAGCTTTCACTCCAGTATTCAGATGGCTCCTTATGAAGCTCTCTATGGAAAGAAATGCAGGACTCCAACTTGCTGGGATGAAGTTGGGGAAAGAAAGCTATTAGGACCTGATCTCGTTGATGAAATGGTAGAAAAGGTCAGATCTATTCAACAACACATAAGAGCAGCTCAGAGTCGACAGAAAAGTTATGCCGACAACCGAAGAAAAGACCTAGAGTTTGAAGTGGGCGATAAAGTGTTCTTACGAATATCTCCCTGGAAGAGGGTTATGAGATTTGGAAAGAAGGGGAAGTTGAGCCCTATATACATCGGTCCTTTTGAAATACTGGATCGTGTTGGGAAGGTAGCTTACCGATTGGCGCTTCCACCGAATCTCTCTCAAGTTCACGATGTGTTCCATGTATCTCTCCTAAGAAAGTACATACCAGATCCTTCACATGTACTCAGCTCAGAAGTTGTACCGCTGGAGCAAGATCTTTCTTATGAAGAACAGCCGATAGAGATTCTGGATCGTAGCGAAAAAGTCCTACGAAACAAGACCACTCGCTTGGTGAAAGTTTTATGGAGGAACCACCAACTTGAAGAAGCTACTTGGGAGCTTGAGGATATGATGAGGGAGAAGTATCCTCATCTGTTTGTTACAAAGTGACGAATTTCGAGGGCGAAATTCTTTTTAAGGGGGGTAGAATGTAACACCCGAGACTTTTATGTTATATAAATCATCAAAGGAATCTTTTTCTACACAGCACTTGCTTGTCTTGCTTTACACGCAATCGCGACCTTCCTCGATAGCTTTCGTCGTACGCAATACCGAGTTTCACTAAATAACAATATGCTATTAAAACTAGCCGTTATGAATAGTAATAACCACTTTTTGAAATTTTATAAATTTTATTTTTCAAAATGGACTTCATTTTTGGACTCAGAATATCGAAATTAGCCTAGGGTGAAATTTTGGTATTTTTCTGAAAACTTTCAATTTTTTATGAATAGTGAAACCACTAAGTGGTAGGTTAAAAACCGAATTTTGCATAAAACTTAATTTTACCGCTTCTGTGAATGAAATTTCAAAAATCCGAGAGACACGGTTAATATCAAGGACTAAAATGTGGTTCAATGAGATGAAAATAATTTTTTGGTGAATAGTAACTTTTTACTATTTTTACCGCGGTTAATAGTAAATAGGGTAACTAAGGGTAAATATGATATCAATATTACCCTAACACATGTCCTAATTCTATTGGACAAGTGTATTTCGACCAAAGACAAACTTAGGAATAAAATATGACCATTTAGGCCCACTTGGGTTAGATTAGGACATTTATTATTAATTTATTTAAAGAAGGGTTAAAAGAGTTAAAATCAAAGTTTATTTACTAAAACATTTTTAATATGGGTTTATACATAAGATAAATTCGATTGTAAATATTCATTAGAAAGCTAAAAAGATTTCCTACATGATGGTAGTTTATTTGTAATTTTTAGACATCAAATAATTTAATTTATTTATGACACAAAGATGATGCAGTAATTATCTTGTTAACAAAATATTGACAAAATTGATGTTATAAACACCAAAATAAATGTAATTTGACACTTTTTATGAATTCCACTAATTTTCTAGGTTACTATGATATATTAATGTTGCTTTAATCAACTTGGTTCGAACATATAATTCTGTTATGACTTTCACAAAAATCATATATCAAGTAGTGTCAAAATTGACACAAAATAGTTTTTAAATCAAATATTATATTATTAATTGTTATTTTATTCCTAAAAATCTAAGGTTCGGCCAAATGACTTAGATAACGATATATATTTTAATAATAAACAATTTGGGGTTCTTTTGGCATGTTATAGTAAGTGTATTAACCATATAGTGAAAGAAAACAAAAAGACACGGTAAAAGTTAAATTATTTAACTTAGAGTTAAATCTAATTGATAAGGTTAAAATAATACCCTCAACTTGTCTAAATCCTATTGGTTGATGTGATTTCGACCCTTCCCCACTTTAGCTTCGAAATAAGACCCTTTGGAACCATTATAAACCGATTTTGACTTTAATATAAAATAATATTTTGAGAAATTCCTAAGGTGCCCCTCTCCTCCCTTATAAAAGGGCACCTCCTCCCCCTCCTCCTCACACCAAATTGAGCACTCAAGCTCGGCCAACCCCTGCCATTTTATCCTCTCCACTTCCCTAGAATAATCCTAGAGGTCCTGGTCTTCTCCAAAGACCAATCTTAGTTCCTTAAGTGGAGGATTCAAAGAGGCGTTCCAAAGAAGAGGTAATATCGATTACCGATCTTTTCAATTTCTTTCGTCTTCAACTTCTTCTTCTTTAGTTGTTTCATGACAAAGTAATAACATCAGTATTACTTACATACTGATATGTTATTATAAATATGAAACAACCCTAATTCACCTTCTATCCATCCTACGGAAAAATGAAATCACCACACGTGCGTACGTACGGAATACAGTCTCCACGCCGTGGTGTAATCTATTTTTCCACCATCACCTTACAAGGATGGTTATAATGGTGTAATAAGTAACTATATATGATTATTATGAAGTAATATTGATACTAAAATAATATATATATATACTCCAATACAATTCCACGATCATAGGAACGATATCATCACTCGTGCGTACGTACGGAATACCGTCTCCACGATGTGATGCGACTCGTTCTACATGATCTTCATTTCATAATGATTATATAAATGAATTGAATGAATGAATATGGCATATACTACACTAATACCATTCTGTAAATGAATTATCTATAACCTAAAGATAAGAATAAGAATTTATTCGGCAAAACACGCATAAGAACAAAAAGTTATAAAGACCCGAGTAACAAGTAACAATGAAATATTACTAACAAGAAGCTAATAATATGACCATATATGATATCATATCAACATGTATGATTCTGAAATAAGTCAATAACATTATTTAAACCATTATACAGGAGCTTCGGACACATACAAGGCAAATTGGACCTAAGGTAAGGGAAATATCACAATCTCATTTTTATCCGAGATTGTTTATTCGTAAGTATTTACTGGGGTGTATTTTATCATCCACATCCATGTTCCCTCAATATGTAATATTGTTTCCATCCACTTGCAATAGTTTAAATCCAATTTTACCCTTAGGTGAGTTTTTAGTAAAGAATATGAAAGGAATCTTTTGTCGTTTTTCCGTACGAGGTACTTTTTTTGACTTTTCCGACAAAAGTACGAAGAATGTTTTTTTTAACTTATACGGCACGAACGGATTTCTACTGTTTTATAAAGCCTTATTTTCATGAAGCTTCCTATAAAAGATTTCATGACTATTTTCAATAAAATCTCTTTCTTTTAAAATTGCATGATGTTTTGTGAAAAGAAATTGATTTTGAAGAAGAAAGGATATTTTCCTCAAGAATTCAATTCACGTGTTTTATCAAAATTATTTTCCATCTAAGATAATAAAGGGTTCTGTTTCTATCCATATTTTTACATTGTTTTGACTATGTTGTGATGGAATTATGTTTATGAATTCCTTTATCTTATATGAATTGATTTATGATGTCATGATGTTTCAAGAATCCCATTTTTGTTACATGTGTTATGCAATGATGTATGTTTTATGATTATGTGGCACACATAAGAAAGGATTCATTATAAGATGGGTGGGACCTATATCTCCCTCCAATGCATTGGGTAAAGATTTTATATCTCATGAGATAGACATGGCTGGAACGGAAGGTTATTTCGGTTTAGTGATACAGGACTGAAACGAGGAGTGAACTCGGTTCAGAAAGGGACTTTGTACACTAAGATAGTCTTGGCAATAAGTCATGACTAACAAGAAATGATTTTCCATGATTATGTGTGCATGCCACAAAGTTTCAAGTTTTATGTTATGATTATGGGGATCTCATTTTCACTTCTATGATTTATTCCATGTTAAGATATTATGATCTCTTTTGCAGGTTTTGATTTTCATAAAGATATGATATGATTTTTATTTCCTTTATTTGCCCTTGCTGAGCATTTGAGCTCACCCTTTTATGTTTTCTTTTCCCCAGGTCAGGAAGATGGATATTAAGTAGAATATGCTAAAAGGGACCCTAGATATGATGAAATAAATGGGAGACACTGTAGAAGATTTATGAACCAGTTGTTTATGTTTCCCAGTTTCTAAAGACACTATACCTATACGGTCCTTTGTGGTTTTATCATATGTTGTAATAAGTGTGCTTCAATTTTGAAGTATTAACAATGTATGTAAAGTATGGGTCGTTATAGTGTTCCTCCCATCCCCGAATTAAAGAAGGAGCTGCTGGATGAGGCTCATAGTTCATCATTCTCTATTCATCCTGGAAGTACGAAGATGTATAGGGACCTGAAAGAGTACTTCTGGTGGGATGGCATGAAAAGAGATGTTGCTGAATATGTCTCTCGATGCTTGGTTTGTCAACAAGTTAAAGCTGAGAGACAAAAGTCTAAGGGGATGTTACAACCATTACCCATACCCGAATAGAAATGGGAAAACATCACTATGGACTTTGTCACAGGACTTCCTAAAACATCCAAAGGCAATAATGCTATCTGGGTCATAGTTGATCGTCTTACAAAGTCTGCACACTTCATTGCTATTAGAGAGGATTTCTCTCTAGATCAGCTTGCCAGGATATATGTAAAGGAAGTGGTAAGATTGCATGGAGTACCACTTTCTATTATATCTGATCGGGATCCAAGATTTACCTCGAAGTTCTGGCGAAGTCTTCAGCATACTCTGGATACAGAGTTGAGTTTCAGCACTGCTTATCATCCCCAGACAGACGGTCAGTCTGAGAGAAAAATTCAAACCCTAGAAGATATGTTGAGAGCTTGCTCTATGGATTTCAAAGGAGGTTGGGATCAACACCTACCTTTGGTGGAATTTTCTTATAATAATAGCTTTCACTCCAGTATTCAGATGGCTCCTTATGAAGCTCTATATGGAAAGAAATGCAGGACTCCAACTTGCTGGGATGAAGTTGGGGAAAGAAAGCTATTAGGACCTGATCTCGTTGATGAAATGGCAGAAAAGGTCAGATCTATTCAACAACACATAAGAGCAGCTCAGAGTCGACAGAAAAGTTATGCCGACAACCGAAGAAAAGACCTAGAGTTTGAAGTGGGTGATAAAGTGTTCTTACGAATATCTCCCTGGAAGAGGGTTATGAGATTTGGAAAGAAGGGGAAGTTGAGCCCTAGATATATAGGTCCTTTCGAAATACTGGATCGTATTGGGAAGGTAGCTTACCGATTGGCGCTTCCACCGAATCTCTCTCAAGTTCATGATGTGTTCCATGTATCTCTCCTGAGAAAGTACATACCAGATCCTTCACATGTACTCAGCTCAGAAGTTGTACCGCTGGAGCAAGATCTTTCTTATGAAGAACAGCCGATAGAGATTCTGGATCGTAGCGAAAAAGTCCTACGAAACAAGACCACTCGCTTGGTGAAAGTTTTATGGAGGAACCACCAACTTGAAGAAGCTACATGGGAGCTTGAGGATATGATGAGGGAGAACTATCCTAATCTGTTTGTTACAAAGTGACGAATTTCGAGGGCGAAATTCTTTTTAAGGGGGGTAGAATGTAACACCCGAGACTTTTATGTTATATAAATCATCACAGGAATCTTTTTCTACACAACACTTACTTGGCTTGCTTTACACGCAATCGCGACCTTCCTCGATAGCTTGCATCGTACGCAATACCGAGTTTCACTAAACAACAATATGCTATTAAAACTAGCCGTTATGAATAGTAATAACCACTTTTTGAAATTTTATAAATTTTATTTTTCAAAATGGACTTCATTTTTGGACACAGAATATCGAAATTAGCCTAGGGTGAAATTTTGGTATTTTTCTGAAAACTTTCAATTTTTGATGAATAGTGAAACCACTAAGTGGTAGGTTAAAAACTGAATTTTGCATAAAACTTAATTTTACTGCTTCTGTGAATGGAATTTCAAAAATCCGACAGACACGGTTAATATCAAGGACTAAAATGTGGTTCAATGAGATGAAAATAATTTTTTGGTGAATAGTAACTTTTTACTATTTTTACCGCGGTTAATTGTAAATAGGGTAACTAAGGGTAAATATGATATCAATATTACCCTAGCACATGTCCTAATTCTATTGGACAAGTGTAATTCGACCAAAAACAAACTTAGGAATAAAATATGACCATTTAGCCCCACTTGGGTTAGATTAGGACATTTATTATTAATTTATTTAAAGAAGGGTTAAAATAGTTAAAATCAAAGTTTAATAAGTAAATAATTTTTAATATGGGGTTATACATAAGATAAATTCGATTGTAAATATTCATTAGAAAGCTAAAAAGATTTACTACATGATGGTATTTTATTTGTAATTTTTAGACATCAAATAATTTAATTTATTTATGACACAATGATGATGCAGTAATTATCTTATTAATGAAATATTGACATAATTGATGTTATAAACACCAAAATAAATATAATTTGAGACTTTTTATGAATTACACTAATTTTCTAGGTTACTATGATATATTAGTGTTGATTTAATCAACTTGGTTCGAACATATAATTCTGTTATGACTTTCACAAAAATCATATATCAAATAGTGTCAAAATTGACACAAAATAGTTTTTAAATCAAATATTATATTATTAATTGTTATTTTATTCCTAAAAATCTATGGTTCGGCCAAATGACTTAGATAAGGATATATATATTAATAATAAACAATTCGGGGTTCGTTTGGCATGTTATAGTAAGTGTATTAACCATATAGTGAAAGAAAACAAAAAGACACGGTAAAAGTTAAATTATTTAACTTAGAGTTAAATCTAATTGATAAGGTTAAAATAATACCCTAAACTTGTCTAAATCCTATTGGTTGATGGGATTTCGACCCTTCCCCACTTTAGCTTCGAAATAAGACCCTTTGGAACCATTATAAACCGATTTTGACTTTAATATAAAATAATATTTTGAGAAATTCCTAAGGTGCCCCTCTCCTCCCTTATAAAAGGGCACCTCCTCCCCCTCCTCCTCACACCAAATTGAGCACTCAAGCTCGGACAGCCCCTGCCATTTTCTCCTCTCCACTTCCCTAGAATAATCCTAGAGGTCCTGGTCTTCTCCAAAGACCAATCTTAGTTCCTTAAGTGGGGGATTCAAAGAGGCGTTCCAAAGAAGAGGTAATATCCATTACCGATCTTTTCAATTTCTTTCTTCTTCAACTTCTTCTTCTTTAGTTGTTTCATGATAAAGTAATAACATCAGTATTACTTACATACTGATATGTTATTATAAATATGAAACAACCATAATTCACCTTCTATCCATCCTACGGAAAAATGAAATCACCGCGCGTGCATACGTACGGAATACCGTCTCCACGCCGTGGTGTAATCTATTTTCCACCATCACCTTACAAGGATGGGTATAATGGTGTAATGAGTAACTATATATGATTATTATGAAGTAATTTTGATACTGAAATAATATATATATACTCCAATACAATTCCACGATCATAGGAACGATATCATCACTCGTGCGTACGTACGGAATACCGTCTCCACGATGTGATGCGACTCGTTCTACATGATCTTCATTTCATAATGATTATATAAATGAATTGAATGAATGAATATGGTATATAATACACTAATACCATTCTGGAAATGAATTATCTATAACCTAAAGATAAGAATAAGAATTTATTCGACAAAACACGCATAAGAACAAAAAGTTATAAAGACCCGAGTAACAAGTAACAATGAAATATTACTAACAAGAAGCTAATAATATGACCATATATGATATCATATCAATATGTATGATTCTGGAATAAGTCAATAACATTATTTAAACCATTATACAGGAGCTTCGGACACGAACAAAGAAAATCGGACCTAAGGTAAGGGAAATATCACAATCTCATTTTTATCCGAGATTGTTTATTCGTAAGTATTTACTGGGGTTTATTTTATCATCCACATCCATGTTCCCTCAATATGTAATATTGTTTCCATCCACTTGCAATAGTTTAAATCCAATTTTACCCTTAGGTGAGTTTTTAGTAAAGAATATGAAAGGAATCTTTTGTCGTTTTTCCATACGAGGTACTTTTTGACTTTTCCGACAAAAGTACGAAGAATGTTTTTTTTTAACTTATACGGCACGAACGGATTTCTACTGTTTTATAAAGCCTTATTTTCCTGAAGCTTCCTATAAAAGATTTCATGACTATTTTGAATAAAATCTCTTTCTTTTAAAATTGCATGATGTTTTGTGAAAAGAAATTGATTTTGAAGAAGAAAGGATATTTTCCTCAAGAATTCAATTCAAGTGTTTTATCAAAATTATTTACAATCTAAGTTAATAAAGGGTTCTGTTTCTATCCATATTTTTACATTGTTTTGACTATGTTGTGATGGAATTATGTTTATGAATTCCTTTATCTTATATGAATTGATTCATGATGTCATGATGTTTCAAGAATCCCATTTTTGTTACATGTGTTATGCGATGATGTATGTTTTATGATTATGTGGCACACATAAGAAAGGATTCATTATAAGATGGGTGGGACCTATATCTCCCTCCAATGCATTGGGTAAAGATTTTATATCTCATGAGATAGACATGGCTGGAACGGAAGGTTATTTCGGTTCAGTGATACAGGACTGAAACGAGGAGTGAACTCGGTTCAGAAAGGGACTTTGTCCACTAAGATAGTCTTGGCAATAAGTCATGACTAACAAGAAATGATTTTCCATGATTATGTGTGCATGCCACAAAGTTTCAAGTTTCATGTTATGATTATGGGGATCTCATTTTCACTTCTATGATTTATTAAGATTTTATGATCTCTTTTGCAGGTTATGATTTTCAAAAAGATATGACATGATTTTTATTTCCTTTATTGCCCTTGCTGAGCATTTGAGCTCACCCTTTTATGTTTTCTTTTCCCCAGGTCAGGAAGATGGATATTAAGTAGAATATGCTAAAAGGGACCCTAGATATGATGAAATAAATGGGAGGCACTGTAGAAGATTTATGAACCAGTTGTTTATGTTTCCCAGTTTCTAAAGACACTATACCTATACGGTCCTTTGTGGTTTTATCATATGTTGTAATAAGTGTGCTTCAATTTTGAAGTATTAACAATGTATGTAGAGTATGGGTCGTTATATGATCCAACTTGGGTCCTGTCCGGATTCTCATTGAAATCCAGTTAATGAAGCCATATGACTAGCGGAGGCTGACCGCCTCCCTCCAACAGCATTCCAACGTAAAACGAGTGCCAGTACATGCCACGGGCCACCCCACAGGATGTGCGAGCTGAAGCGACACCCAACCGTTTCCACCCCTCTACTACATCGTGGTGGGACACTAGGGTACCCCACATACCAAATGCAATATCATTCATGGGACACTACTACCATCATCAATGGTCTCCTCCACGGGCCACCAGTCTCACACTGGTTGTCTGTTTTTTTATATGTATGAACTTATGGGTTCCATGGTGTGCCACTGTCACTATGGGGTACTCCTCACCACTTTTCTATCACTCTGAGGGTCTGAATTCATTTGGAATCACCCCAGATAAGATCTAATGTGACATAGTTGTTTCGTTGATGAATAAAAAACAGAGATAATGCAGGTATTACATAGAACTCCCAATGAAAAAACCAAACACTATTTGTGTCATCCTGAAATTTTGTTGCCAGCGGTATCATGAAGAATAATTCAAATCAGCTATATTTAATTTCTAATATCAAACCTACAATAATATTTTCCAATACATTTAAAATAATTAATTCATGGATCAACTAGTTAGTTAGTTGATCTATGTTCTTTAATAAGAATGGATTATAGGGGGAAAATCACGTAGATTTATACCCTTGTCTGGAAAAAAATAGACTGGGTGAGGATGATCATCTGTACTCATTCGTCGATCTCTAGTCATAAATCCACTCTCCCAGTGCGTTGTCCTTGATTTATGATTCGTCGGCATTTGTCATCAGAATGCTTTACTAGGTCATTATTCATTGGAATTCTTGGGTTTTTCAATAGGAATTCTCCGGCATTATAAATCCTAACACTGGACCCTGTCCCCGATTAATGGAGTAATCATGTTAATACATTTCAGAATTACTATATCGATGAGTCCCCACATCGTTATGTGGTTTCTTTTATGATATGAAACAGTTTCCACATAGATACATTGCATTGAATCATTTTCAAATAAAACATACTTTGTAAGTTTATTTTATTTTTTCATTGAATCACCCGAAAATTACATTTTTCCCTTGAATCACAGTAGTCGAGGTTAGTACCCACCCAAGAGAATCAAATCCTCATGAGATCAATAGTACCCTTGGATATCCAATCTGAGAAACCATTTATGAGTTATTATAAATAAAATAATCATTATTTTATTATTTTATTTACGATCATGTCCCAAAAACTACTTTAAATAGTTAGCGCACATCAGGAAATATTAGGATCCGCCTAAGGAAAGCATCCATCATGATCTCAATGGTGGTCTCATATTTTCAATCTGAGTCATCATTCAAGAGTTATAATGATTTCAAATAATAATATTTTTTTAAATATTTTACTTACAGTTATTCCATTTTAAGGATTTTTTATTCAAGGCCCGCAATGACTAAACTTATGTCGTGCTGTGGATAAACACGCCATCTTGAATGAAACGGTTCCCTTAAATTCCTTATCTGGGGGCCTGTTTTATAGTTATTCTACTTTTTCATCAAAATGTCCCATGAGTTCTATTTAGAACATAATATTTTTCAATGGACCATTCCAAGAACACCGGCCTTTGAATCCCACGTCGTCTCAGTGCCTGATCTTATAATAATCTCATATAAATTAAAAAACCACGAATTCCATGACATTACACAATGAAGATAATTAAATTCCATGGAAACCATCTCCTATTAAATACCTCACATAGATAGAAACATCTTCTCTATGGAACTTATACATTTCATAGTGAATCATTTATTTCAATACCCATTTGATGATTGAGTTTAATGTTTCATGAAGTATTAAATCATTTTTAAAATAGGATGTGTAACAGTGGGATTCTAAATATATTGAAGGTTATTATTCATAACAAATCCAATGACTCCAATATAGTTATAATCTATTTATCTATAGTTTAATCTCCAACGACAACATCATTCTTGTACATATAAGAGAAATACCTACATGGATTACATGCATTGATACGGTGTCCATACCATCCATCATTTTCTATTTAAAAATAATGTTTGCACTAGTTTAGATCATTTTAGTATGAATCATCATGAGAATATTAAAATATTGTGAGATAGTAAATAAAATTTGAAAAAAATATGCATAATTAGTATCAGATTCATTAACATGGTTTCCTTGAGTAAATTATAAATTAATAAAAATATTTCCAAATCATACATATTTTTTCTAAAAATATGTGAATTAATCCATGAACATCCCTTGGGAGTGTAAAATCATGTGGGTTGAAATGGTAGACTCACTATCCACCAGAATAATGGCCAATATATACTCATGAATAAAAACATCATTGTTATTACACAAAGATGAAAATGTTATAAAACCAATCCCCTTTTAATATCAATAAAATTATTTGCTGTTAGGAAAGAAAAATAATCACTACCATTATAAATCATTGGGATGTTAACCTATACTTATACCTATCCTAAAATTCGGTATTAGGGTTAGAATCCCTAATATATGCATTCCAAAATGAAATTACATTGTTTTCTACTAAAATCAATCTAAAACCAACTATAAATACAGAAAATCTAATTGAATATCGTTACTGGTTACAATACTACATTGGCAGTAAATACATGAAATCCCATCCAAATAGAAAAAATGATTTAGCTGTCTGGGAAAAATTTATAAATAATTTATTTTCAAATGAAATTTGAATCATAAAATAAAACATATTATTTTTTCTAAGAAAAAAATTAAAACATTTAGATTATCCTTACCTATCGATCATATATATCATCATTTCATCATTGTGTATGAAAACATAATAAATGGTTTGGATCATATTCTAATTAAAGTTATGTGTAATGCGGAGGCTTATTAGTCATTCATAATATGAAAATATTAAATGATTATAAGACAATAAAAAATTAATTTTTATAGGATCTACATAAAATTACATGGATATAATAAATATATTAATATACACATTGACATTAATAAATAATTTCATAACGATGTAATTCATAATTCCAAACAACTAAAACATTCCATCAAGGCCTTATATAAATTCATCATGTATAAATGTGTAAGGACTTGTCAAAGTACCAAATATAGTTTTCTTCATGATAAAAATGATTCATATATGAGATATATAATTCCTTCCCCTACAAGTAAAATAATAATTCTAATTCATTGATCAAATGACAGAACAAAAAATCATAATCGATATTCCATTAAAATAACAAATTTTGTGTATTAGAAGAACATGAATACAGAATATCAAAACAAATCCCCTAGGTGAAATTTATCATTAAAAAAAGATGATGTATGGTAGATGATATCAGATGATCGTAACCATATTATGGTAGCTATTTCAATAAAGGATGTTAACATGGATTAAACTTCATTCAAAAGGTCATTGTTAACTATTTTGAGTAAAACACCCTTTATCACTTTTAAATCACTTATTTATAGCCAACAAATTTCCAAAATATATGGAACACATTTTCCTCTTAAAGAAACTTTTAAATAATAAAATAATTATTTATTGAAAGAGTTGTGATTATAGTAGTTAATTCTGACTATTCTATAAAATGTTAAGAAAATATTATTTTCTTATTTTTCCTAAATTACAAAAATTTCCTCTTTTAGAAAATAAAAAGAATATTATTTTTCATTTTTTTCAAATTTAATAACCCGCCCCTAGATATTCGGACCCGACCACTAAAAATTTCATAATCATGAATTAAATGAATAGTTCACATTTAGTATCTTTTTATGTTTATAATTTTAGAGAATTATGCCCTAACTATTACATATCAACTTGAAATTTACATGTAAAAACTACTATTCATTATCCATATTTTTAAAATAAAAACTCTTAATAAGAAACATGTCTAGTTCGATTTTTTAGACAACATGACTTTTCCTTGATCCCATCCATGACCCTATTCCACTTTATGTCATGGAAAAAACATTTCAATAACATGGTATGAGAAAAAAATCTCTGTAAGGGTTATAAAATAAGGAAATAAAACATTATCCCATCAATAAATACAATGCAATTAAACCATACTTTTCAATCATAACATATCATAAGAAATTATAATATTTAAGAATAACACACAAAAAACCTAAATCATAAAGGTAACATGTGCCATAAAAATCATAATTAGATTATAGTTATCATAGATATATAGGGAGTTATGTTGGAATACACATAATAGAATATTCAATAAATCTATTAGGAGAAACATTATCGTTTATCTCTGTCACATTACCCAATGCTTTAGAGAGCTATCTCGGGTTCACCAGCCCTATGTTTATTACAGAACCTCCCATATATGTAAACAATGGCCAATAACCATAAAATATTCATAACACATAAAACAAGCATAAAATAATGTTATCATTTCCGCATTGAAATCACAATATATCATTTCAATATATTGAGAGAATCAATGCTTTATCAAACAGTTTTCAAAACCATTTACATAATTTAATAAAGAGATTTTTGGAATAAAAGTGTTCTATACAACATTGAAGATTTTAATGAATTAACATTTTAAAATATTAATGTACATATAAATAAATCTATAAAACAATTTTTAAAACATGCAAATAAATGAGAATGATTTAAAACAATAGAATTTTAAAAAATATTTTAGTTAAGTATTTCTTAGCCAAATGAGAGATGCGTGAATACAAATAATTGAGGAATAAAATATAATAAAAACATTATAATATAATGAGAATAAAAGTATTCATGACTTAATATTCCAAAGGATAGTATATAGAACATATTAAATTGAATTGGTTAATAACAACAATGAAGTCTCAATGGAATGTAAATTGAGAGGAAATTCTTTATGAAGATGATATCCTTAGATTAAGGATACATCAATGAAATAATTATGTGTGAAAAATATGAATACACCCAATACAAGTGGATATTATGTATAAAACAATCATAAGATATTCACACATATTCATTGCATGACAAAATCAAGAATTAGAAGTTTATCCTAATGAATTGAAATGGGGTGAAGAAGTTCCCTTACATAAATTTGGCAACCTAACTATGTCACTTTAAAATTCAGAAAGCTAGTTGATGAGAGAGAAAAGAGTATCTCATAAATTGGAAATAAAATTTACAGCAATAAGGATATAGAAGAAAATATCCTAACATATGAAATTGGAAATTGAAAGAAAAAACAAAAAATAAGTCTTTTAAAAAGAGGAGGGTGAATGGTTCCCTTAATGATTTGGTGTCATAGGAAACATACATCCCATGAAAGAAGGGTAATTAAATGAAGATTTAAATAAAAATAAATTATATTATATTACAAAAATAATACAGTCATGGGTAGTACATCCACAATAAAAAAGGAAATAGTGGCCAATATAGCAAGAATCTCATGAGAATAAAAAGTGAGATGAAAACCCCTTACCACATGGTAATCAATCGAGAAGTATAACCAAAAATTAATAAACACAAAATGAATCACAAAATAATATAAATATAGAGATAATAATGATAATATATATATATAATGGAAGTACACAATACATCCCATGCAATAAATAAGTGGCGAACAATGGAAATCTCACAGAAATAAAAGTGAGAAGAGAAACCCGTTACATCGTGTCCGACTTGACTCGCTCATCCGTTAATATCTTGAATAATAAACTAAAGTTAATTTTTAATTTATGAAGAAAATTTTTCAATTTTATTATTCCTTTTATATCAATTATTTCATATCTATAACAATTAGTTAATTATTTGAGTTCATATCGAACATATTATCCATTTTCAGAACATGAGTTAAAAATGAACTTGTTATAATTATAAATTGTCCATGTGGTAAAAATTACACTATCTCTAGAATTTTATTCATTATTTTGATATCATATATATAATATATATCCAGTATATATATGTATTTATAATAGTACTCATCATTTGGATATAAGAAGTGAAATGCACCTTTCATGGAGACGGTAAGCTGTACGTACGTATTAACGCTGCATTCATTTCTAATTCATATTTAATGTACTAAAAACATAATGATACGTAGACATATTATAATTCAAGTATAATATCATATATAACTTAATTATCCCCATCCATTATACATTCCATGTATTGTATGAATGATCCATATTACATTGAGGGGGAGGCTGTCTGCACTTTGTCAAATTAAATTATTACTTTTACCCATTATGGAAACCGTAAAGGTATGATATAAATGAAAAATAAAAAATGATAGAAACAACATAAATATAATATATATCACATATAAATACATTTCCATCATTATTTCCATCATTACATGTGGTAGGAGATAATTGAACAATCATTGTTTCGTGAGGTAGTAGTTTGCTGTCCATAGAAACAGTGTTTCTTTAACCATTAGATGGAGGTGTGTGAATGTTTAGTTCGAATAATTCTCATAAAAACAACCTAGTATATTAAGGATACTAGTGTTTTTAAAAATTAATATAATACAAAGAGTTTATTTGTTTGGAGAAGTAAAATAAAAAAAAAAATCTATGAGAATATGTTACCTTTAAATCGGGTATCTCCCATTAGTTTGAACCTAGAGGTTTAACTGAATTCCATTATGCATAGAGGAAGGATTATTGGAGTAGGATATAGATTGAGGGAGATTATATAGGTATAGTATGGATGATCCAAGGGGATTGAGAAGTGTTATTAATGAGTTATAAGTGAGGAATTTTTATAAGGGGGAAGATGTGCTATTTAAGAATGTTTAAAAATATTATTTTATTATATAATGATTTTCTATTTCTGAAGGTCCAAAACTTATTATAGTTAATGATAAGATGAATCCTGTTCGAAATAAAATAAACAAACAATAATTGAATAAATTTTAGATTTTTTTTAGTATTTATAAACTTATTTATTTAAATCATTTATTAATGAGGTAAACACTGTATCATTATTGTGTCATATATATTTTTATTTATTTGATGTCTAAAATTATAAATACAAATCATGATCTAGGAAATCATTTTTTCTTTCAAATAAATATTTATAGTCGATGAGATAACTGATATAACCCAGTGTAATAATTTATTTACTTAAAGATATTTGTTTAAGCCAGTTTTCTCTTTACATTAAATTAATTAATATAAAGTATCATTATCAATCCCTAGAGGATCCATAGGGTCCCTACATTGACCCAAGACTTCAAATGGTTCTAAATGTACAACCAGTGGGATTAAGAAACATTTTACAGTAATTTAATATTATTTTATTAATATTTTTTTCACTTATTTACTATATTTACCTTTTAACCATTGTAAATAAAATATTTATTGAAGTAAAAATTCATAATGTCTAAAAATAAAAGTTAAATATTTACTAAATTTGGATGTCATGATTCCAAATATGGAATCCATTTTTTCAAATTCAAATACAAAAGTGATAGAAATTAATTTAAAATAAAATCACACTGTCAAAAAACATCTTGTTTTTTTGAACTAATAATTATCAAAAGATTGAAAATTATTTAAGTCCAATTTCAAAGTGAAATTATATCCAATGAAAATAATTTTATTAAATAGAAAAAAATATATAATTAATCTTTAAAAAAATTTAAATATAAATTGACCTTATAAATTAATTAAATTAAAATTTAGTTTTGAATTAAAATACAGTATTTTTCACTATTCATAAAAAATGAATTTTATCAGAAAAATACATAAAATTTACCAAAAGTAAATTTTGATGTCCTGATTCTAAAGAAGAATTTTATTTTGTCCTATAAAACATATAATAGTGACCAAAACTATATTTAATGTGGGTTCTCAATTAAAATGTGGTAAATCGACCTTTTAATGATTATTAGTGTATTTATGCTTAAAATCAGATTCTTTCTAATTTTGTTCCTCTTAAATTTATTGGATAAAAGTAAAAAACAATAAAGAAATATATTTCATCAAAATATGGTTAGTTTTGTTCATTCCTTACAATAAAATAAATATGTGTTAACTACCATTTAAAATAGTAATATAATTATATTATTTTTCGGTATAACTCAACGTTGTGCGCTACATAAGATTTCAAAGAAACTCGTTGTTGCATATTGGGTATTCCATCGAGCATAGAATCCCATTTAAAATAGAACAAATATTAATAAATATGTAAATGTTATATTCTTTATTTACATGGGATGTTACATCCTTCATCAATTTTGGGAATTATGTCCTCGCAATATTAAAATTGGGAATAGAAACTTCATTGAAAGTCCCACATCATAAAAAGAGTCAATAAAAATATCACATTAAAAGAAAGATAGAGAAATTGAATGGTGACCCATGATTCCCCATACAAGTATTCCACGTAGGAAAACATGGATATGGAAGAGAAACTAACCATAAAGGTCTAATGGAGAGTGGTAGAAAACACGATTAGGAGAAAGTTAACCACCAGAAAATCACAAATTTGTGATCGATAAAATGGTTTCGGATTCCCCAATTGGAATCGTTAACAAAAAAGATGTTGTTTTAAGGTACGTTTCATAAAGTTAAGGAATTTATTTAATATCTTGAATAATAACATAAGGAAGCATACTTACTTTTCATGTAGACTTTCCTCCATTACGAGATTTCAACCAGAATCTCGTCTTTTTTCCAAACGATGAGTATTCAAGATGACCTGCTCACATTGAAAGTGAAATAATCAACTTTTAAAGAATCACATAATCCATAAAATATGACCAATATTATTCCCATGTCCATAGACATTAACCAAAACCAAAATGTTTAGTACATGATTAGATAATCCAAAAAGGAAAATCTTTTAAAATAAGAAAAAATACCCAAAATCTCCAAAAAATTGTGAAACAATACACAATGTTCAAGAATGACCATTCAATAAACAATTATCTATAAAATTATTCTATGTAATACAAAATATTATTTAAACCCAAATCTTAGAAGGATTTAATCACATAGTCTTCCAAGATAAATCGTAACCTTTATCTCCAAATAACATCAGTTACACATGAAGTATTATATGAAAAATTAATTAACATAATCACATATTCTTCATGATAGTTTAATCATTTATATAAATAAACCAAATCTTCATATTTCCATAGATTCATCCAAAATAAAATAACACCATTATTCATCAAAATAAAATTTTATTATTTCTTGAATAAAATTCTCATATATCAAACATCTGGGTTACACATACAACAAAACGTCTTCCAATGTAATCCAATACTCAAAATATCATTAATAAATTTAATCATTTAGTCATCTTAAAATATACCATAACTCTAGAATCCATTATATTTTTACATCTTACTTCTTCAATGTTCTTCATGTTCCATTAACCATTATTTTACAAATTATTCAGAAATAATTCTTTCATACAAAAAAATCATGAATCATATCCTATTATTTAATAATATCAAAACATATGTTATGAAATAATCAATACCTTTCATTGGTCATTTTACGTTTATTCATCCTCAGTTATAATGGCATTAGGTATTGGTAAACATATATTTTTATGATCTTGGTAATCTCATTCCTGAAACATATTCGTAGGAAATATGTTTTAATAATGACCATGCCCACTACATTTAAACCATTCAATTGACACATCACAAAGAACCTATTTCCCTTTCCTAGCATCAACTAGATTTTTCCTTTATTCCATGTATTTTTCTTGCTTTTTAAACTTCATTTTCACATCTATAACATCATCTTATCCCTTTGATGATATTTCCTTGGTTTTTCTATCCACATCCTTGACACATAGGGTTTTGAACATACATACCATTATGATTATTACATGAACTTCTATAGGGATTTGTTTCCTATGGATATGATTCCTTATAAAAATCATTGTGGTTCATGTGCTCAATTAAGACTCCAGATAGTTGGTTGAGAATAACCAAAACAGTTGTTATTGTAGTTCCCATTTCATTCAGTTTCTCATTCATAAAATTTTCATTGTTTTCTTCACATCCACTATTACATTGGGGCCTTCAAAATCAATACATTTACTAAAACCAAAATTTTCAGTGTGAGTATATCAGTAAAATCATTATATAATATCTTTAAACCGACCTCTGATACCAACTATAAAAACATGGCCATAAAACATTACATAATCATGAATTAAATGAAAATTTCACATTGAGGATATTTTCTAGTTTACTATTTTAGTGAATAAGGCCATAACTATTACATATCAACTGGAAAATTACATGCAAATACTACTACTCAGTATCAATTTTTTTAAAATAAAAAATCTTAATAAGAAACATGTCTAGTTCCAGGTTTGAGACATCATGACATTTTTATGATCCCATCCATGACCCTATTCAACTTTATGTCCTATGAAAAACCTTTCAAAAACATTGAATGATATAATAGTCTGAATAAGGTTTATAAAATAAGGAATGAAAACATTATCCCGTCAATAAAAACAATTCAATGAAACCATACTTTTCAATCATAACATACCTTATGAAATCATAAGATTTATGAATAACACACAAAAATCATAATTCATAAAGGTAACTTCTGGCATACAAAACATACATGTAGCTATCACAGATACATAGGGATTTAATTGGAATATCCATCAAAGTATATTTAGTAATATATTAGGAGAAACATTAACATTTACCTTATCCATGTTACACAAAGCATTGGGAAGGTATCTCAAGCTCACTCACCCAAGGTTTATCATAGAACCACCCATATACATAAGAAATGCCCAATAACCTAAACATATTCAAAACACATAGAACAGTAATAAAAAAATGATAACATTTACACAATGAAATCATAATATATCATTTCAAGATATTGACATAATCAATGCATTATCAAACCATTTTCAAAACCATTTAAAACATTTAATGATGATATTTTGGGAATCAATGTCTCCCTTATCACTTTGATGATTTTAAACAAATTTAAATTTTAAAACATTAGTTTATATATAAATAAGTCATTAAAACAATTTTTAAAACATGTAAATTTATGAGAAATATTTAGAAGAATAAATATTTAATATAATGTTTTAGTTATGTATTTATTAACAAAATGAGAGATGCTTGAATACAACTAATTGAGGAATAAAATTTAATAAAAAATTATAATATAATGATAAAAATGGTGTTAATTATATAATATGCCAAAGGACTATATATACACCATATAAATGTGAATTGGTGCATAACCACAATGAATTCTCAATGGAATGTAAATTGAGTCAAAATCCTATATAAAGATGGTATCCTTAGATTATGGGTAAATCAATGACATAATTATGTGTGAAAAAAAATAAATACTCCCAATATAAGTGGATATTAAGTGTAAAACAATCAGAGGTTATTCACACATATTCATAGCATGACATAATCAAGAATTAGACGTTTAACCCAATGAATTGAAATTGGGTGAAGAAGTTCCCTTATAGAAATTCGTCAGCCTAATGACATCACTTTAAAATTATGGAAATGAGTTGATGATAGAGAAAAGGGTATCACATCATTTGGAAAAAAACATTTACAGAAATGATTATATATAAGAATATATCCTGAGATAATAAATTGGAAATTAAAAGACATAAAAAAGAATTCTTTTAAAAATTGGAGGGTGAAAGGTTCCCTTATGGATTTTGTAACATAAGAAACATACACCCAATGAAATAAAGATAATTCAATGAAGATGTAAATAACTATAAATTAAATTATATTAAACAAATAATACAATCATGGGCATTACATATACCACACATAAGTAAATAGTTGGAAATAGAGCAGGATTATCGCGAGAATAAAATGTGATATTAAAACCCCTTACCACGTTGTAATCAATCCATTCATATGACCAAAAGTTAATAACCACCAAATTAATCCCTAAATACCATTACTATAGAGATAATTGTTATAATATATATATATATCAAATGGAAGTACACAATACACCACATGGAATAAATAAGTGGCGAATAATGGAAATCTCAGGGAATTAAAAGTGAGATAAGAAACCCCTTACCTCATGTCTGACATGACTCGATCATTGCATATTATATAGAATAATAAACTAATGATAATTTATATTTTATTATATAAAATTTTCAATTTTATTATTCCTTTTATATAAATTATTACCATTCTTTAACAATTTTTTAATTATTTGAGATCATATCAGATATTTTGTCGATGTTCGGGACTTGAGTTAAAAACTAACTAGTTTAAATTGTAAATTTTCCCTCTTGTCGAAATATCATTATCACCAGAATAATATTCAGGATTTAGTTATAATATATATCTTAAATATCTACTATATATATATGTATTTATAATATCATATTACATTTTGAGATAAGAAATGAAATGCATCGTTCATGGAGATGGTAAGACCTACGTACGATGAACGCTACTCTCATTTATATTTCATATTTAATGGAATGAAAACACATTGATAAATAGTTATATTATATTTCAATTATAATTACATATACAATTTAATTATCTCCATCCTTTATATGTTCCATGTATGGTATGAATGAGTCATATCACTTTGAGGGGGCGGTAGTCTGCACTTCCTCAATTGAAATTATCGTGTTTACCTATTATGGAAACCATAATGGCGTGATATAAATGGAAAATACATAAGTATATAAACAATATAAATAAAATATATATAAAATTTAAATATATTTACATCATAATGGACACCATTTTAGGTGGTAGGATATAACTAAACAATCATCGTTTCGTGAGTCAGTAGTTCACTGTCCACAGAGACAGTATATTCATTAACAATTTGATGGAGGTTTGGGTAAGTGCAGTTTAAATAGTTATTATAAAAATAAAATAGTATATTTAGGATACTATTTTGGTTATAAAAAATGGAATAAAAATATTTTATGGGGTTAGAGATTTAAAATAAAACAAACGAACTTAAGAGAAGAAGTTAACTTTAAATCGGGTATCTTCCTTTGGTTTGAAAAAAAATTTAATTTAATTACCTTATTCTTAGGGTAAGGCTTCTAAGAGGAGGATAGGGATTTAGGGAGCTTAATATGTCAGAGTTTAGACTATCCTAGGGGCTTTAGAAGTTTGAGTAATTGGATAGAAGTGAGGGATTTTTTTAAGGGGTAAGATGAGCTCTTTAGGAGTCACTACAACAAAACCGCTGTTTAGTGGTGCTTCTAGTAACCACCGCTAAAAATTTTGTAAAAAAGTTTTTGTGATGGTTTATAATAAAACACCATGAAACAATGTTTTTTTAACACCCAACCCTTCCCCCCACCCCAACCCTCCTTCCCCCATGACCTCGGCGACCCTGCGACCCTAACCCCGGTGACCCCGACGACCCCACGACCCCGAGCCCCCCGCGACCCCCGGCCCCCCGTGACCCTGGAAGATGCACCATATTCCCCTATAGGTTGGGATTTGTTTCTCTTTATTTAGGTTTTTGGTTTTCCAGTAGGTAGGGTAGTTGATTTAGGGTATTTCATGTTGGATAGGGTTTGATCCTATTGTTTTTGGGTAAATCATTACTTTTTGGTGTTTCATTGAGGTGTTGTTGAGGTACAAATGGGGTTTCACACCATTTTTAGGAAATTTCATCACCCAATGTAGGTGGTTCTATTTCCTATCATTTTTAGATGATTTTATTTTATTTTTTTAATTAATGTTAACATGTTTTATAGCTAAATTGTGTAATGTGAATTATGTTTTGGATATATTTTGGCATTTTTATATGGTGAAAATTGATTTTATAATGAAAAATGGATATATTTAATATGTTAACTATTGTGGTGTTTCATGGAATTATTCTTATGGTTATGTTAATGGTGTGAATTGTGTTTTCAAAGGCAATTGAAGTGATAATGTGTTAAAAATGGGGTTTCAAAGGGAAATGAATTATTTTGGTTATGTAAACTTTTTTTGTTCCCCATTAAATGTGATTAGTTATTTGTGTAAATAAAGATAATCTTGTTTTTAAATAGGGTAAATTATCTTATGTTATGATTTGGAAAGGGTTATCCCAGGGAAATTGTTGAATGTATTATGTTCTCCTCTTGAAATGTACCAAATGGGTTTTATGAATTTTTCAAGTGGTTTGAAAAGTGTTTTTCTAATCATTTTTTGTGTGTATAAAATGGTAAAAGGATCGTTTTATGGAAAAAAATTGATTGCAATGTAATTCTTAACCTGTGTTGGTGAAATTGGTGTTATGTGATACATGTGGAACATAATTGAGCATACAAGAATCCTAGGTAACTAGGTGAACCTATTTGGACTAGCTCTATAGTGATTCCGAAGTGGCTACAACACGATTTCACTTAGCGGGATAGACCTGTATTTATTTTGACTTTTCCACTTATATATAACTACATACCTGAGGGTATGGTCTCCCCACTATAAATATCACACCCATTTCTACTCAATGACCTGTGGAATAAGGGTAGGAATGCATGAAGTCCCATAAAAATCCTGATTTGGCCACATGAGAGAGTGATGGATTGGGCGATGTAGAAAAGTGGTATCAAAGAATCATGTATTAATTTCTATTACATTACTACTTGTGGAAAGGTATAAGAGATACTGGGATGTGCCAAGACATAGTAATGAGCTTCTGAATAGGAGTATCTAGCCAATTTATGGGGGAAATATGTGTTCATATGGACGGGATTGGTTCATATGTTATTTTATTGAAAAATTTAATGTTATTTCACCTTGGGTGATTTGCATTTTGTCTGATGGTATTTTTTAGTGATGAATTTTGATTCTTAATATTTATAGTCATGGCCCAGAATGGTGATAAATGAGTATTCATGCATCATGATAGGCACATAAGAATGTATATATTGACATTCATTCATCATGGTAGGGACATATTTATTTCATGTTCTATGTTCATTCCTTTATGATGTGTTTTGATAAACCTACGTTATCTAATAAATGATTTATTCCCCCTATCCTTTAATATTAGGACATAGATTTTTTTTTGTGAATAAATATTATGGAACCCTTCACCTTTGTAATGATTACCAAAAGATGAATCGAGTCATAGTAAAGAAAAATATTCGAATATGTATTCATGGTTTTCGTCTAGACACCCATCCCACAAAGCCAAAGCATTTACATCACAATTTATCCACCTATTATCCTATTTCACCTCCTCTGCAATCTGTATTTGCGAAATGAGGTTCACACTAATTGGAGGTGGTATTTCATAATTACTTATAAAAAATGGTGGTTTAAAATGAGATGTAAATTCTGTTTCATTAGTGTGATCCTTGTTTAATTTATACTTTTTTTGTATTTTATTTATACATTAATATAGTATAATTAGGCTTTATTTGGAGTATTTAATTGATATAGTTCATTTAGATGTTATTGTTGTCCACTGTAATTTTGAAAAAGGATTATTTAGTTCTTATTCCAACCTATAATATGTGTTGATTTGTTGATGTTAAATCATTTTCAATATTAGACACCATCATATGATTCCTTAATCACTATCTTCCTTCATTAAGTTTTTTTCAAGGGTCAGTTGAATTAGTTAGGTAGTTGGAACAAATTGAGGTAATCTTCAATTATCTTAGGGAACCTGATACTTTGTGTGGGAGAATTTTTTAGAACTGGATTTATAGTTTCAGTAGAATCTTGTGGGAGTAAGTGGTACCTTCTTAACTTCATGAATGTATGAATTGGAATCTCATCAAGATTGATTTTTTTGATGGTTATTTCCTATGGGAATGAATTTAGAGAAATAGACTGAGCTCATGAGACTTTTTATTGGTGACAGATCATTATGAGAGTATGTCAATAACCTTTCAAGGTTTTTTATATATTCTCCAAAGATAGGGGTCATCAATTATGAGAAAGATAATTTCTTTGGTGATGGTCTTCACCCACACCTTGGTACATCTCTACTTTCTTTGGGTATAACATCCATTTTGGAGGTTGTCACTAGGGACATGTGAATGGAAGATAAATATTCTTGGAAATCGATGGTTGTTCATTCCTTAGTTTTATCAGGTATGCAATAAAATAATAGTGGGAATGAAGAGATTCCAATGTATAGTGAGTAGAGGCAGGATGAACCATAACATGATGAAAAGGACCATTCTTATAGAAAGAGTTCATCAATTTTGTGCTTCTAGTTTAGGGACTTTGAGGAATTTTGAGACCAATTTCTTGATATATCCTTGAATTTTTCTCTATTATGGAAATTTGTTCATCATTATTTTTTTTGATGATGGGGTTATAAAAGATGTCTCATGTTTGATTCCATGTTTTTTGTGTAGGCACATTGTGATATACATGGATAAAAGCTGGATCACATTACCGAGGAACAAACCTCAGTATGTTAAGTTATTGAATGAGTTTTTAGATTTTACAATTTCTAATTGATCCATTGACTGCAGAATAAAATTTACATGTCCTAAATGTAAATTTAGAACATGGTTGAAGAGAGATGAGGTTTATGAACATTTAATATTGAAGCAATCCCCTGCTGAATATTTGTGTTGGATTTGGCATGGAGAATCGAATGTTACAGAAATATTGAGCACTGATTTTAATCCACATAATGAGGTCCCAAGTTCATCGACAATGGAAAATGAAATGAAAACCCTAATAAATTATAAATTCGGCACTGCAAGACACCACTATCAGCATCAAAACATATCAGAACAACCAGAAGAGGGTGCTTCAAATTGCAACGTGACATGTGATGTTTTTGAGACTGTAACATAGACAGATCAAGATTTTCACATATCATTGGATCCTCCTCTTGATTCTGTGGAGCCAAATGTAAGTGAAAACTTAGCTGAGGAAAATGTGTTTCATGATTTAGTTGATGATGGAAATCAAGAGTTGTATAGTGGGTGTTTGAAATATTCAAAGAATTAATTTATGATGAAGTTGTACGATATCAAATGTCTATGATGAATTAAAAATAAGGCAATGCCCATGATATTGTAATTGATTTGTGATGCATTTCCTGAACAAAAAATCTCAGAATCTTTTTATGATATGAAAAAAGTTGTTAACAAGCTTGGTCTGAATTATAAAAAAATGCATGTGTGTCCCAATGATTGTATGCTTTATTGGGGAGAGGATTCAAGTAGACAGAGTTGCTAGAAATGTTCATCTTCTAGATGGTAGGAAAAGGGTGATTTTGGAAGTCTGAATGAAAATAATTTCATGGAGAAGAAGAAAAAGAGCACACCTGCAAAGGTTTTCCATTACTTTCCATTGAAGGCTCGATTGCAAAGATTATTCATGTCATCGAAAACCGGCGAACACATGAAGTGACATTCTGTAGATAATAACAATGATGAGTTAATGAGACATCCATGAGATTCCCAATCATGGAAGACATTTGATTCATTACATCACAATTTCTTAGCTAATCCTAATAATGTTCGATTGGTATTGGCTGCCGATGGATTCAACCCATTTGGGACTTTGAGTACCAATTATTGCATTTGGAAACTTGTTTTGATCCCTTATAATCTACCACCATGGATGTGTCTGAAACAAACATCGTTTATCCTTTCGATGAATATTCCTGGAAAACAAATGCCTGGAAATGATATTGATCTATAATTTCAGCCTTTGATTGACGAATTCCAGGAGTTATGGAGCAACGGTGTTTAGACATTTGATGCTTCTTCTAAAAAAATGTTCAAAATGCATGCTGCTTTAATGTGGACCATTAGTGACTTCCCTGGGCTTGGGAATTTATCTGGTTGGAACACTTAAACGGGTTTGGCTTGTCTTGTTTGTAACATTGATTTTGATCCCAAATGGCTACCTCATAGTAGAAAATGGTGCTTCTTGTGTCATCGAAGATTTCTCGATGCATCTCATAGATTTCGGCTGAACAGATCAAAATTTAATGGTTCTATTGATTGTAGACAACCTCCAAAGTTGTTAAATGGTTTTGAAATATTGACACAGCTTGAAAATTTTGAAACAGAATTTGGGAAGGTTCATCATTTGAATGATAGTGGAAAATAGGTCCGAAGTGCATCGTCAAGCGAAACCGGAACGCAATAATGGAAGAAAAAAAGTATATTATTCAAACTTCCATATTGCGAATTTAATATCTTGCGGAATAATCATGATGTGATGCATATTGAGAATAATGTTTGTGATAATTTGATTTTCACATTTCTTAATGACCATGGAAAGTCGAAGGATCATCTCATTGCTCGCAAAGACTTTTAAGCAATGAACATAAAACACGATCTCTCGCCAGATGAGAATGAAAAGTATCCTCCGACAATTTTTTCAATTAAAAATATGGATAAATATACATTCCTTTGAATGACAAAGAATGTTAAGGTATCTGATGGGTATTCAAGTAACATCTTGAGGTGTGTTGACTTGAGGAATCGTAAGTTACATGGATTGAAAAGCCACGATTCACATATTTTGTTACAACAGTTACTACCATTGAAATTGCGTACATTATTACCTGAAAAAATTACTGATGTTGTACTCCTATTCTGAACATTTTTCAGAAAACTATGTGAGAAATCTCTACATCTATTTCAGCTTGACAACCTCCAGGAGAGGTTTGTATTGACCCTTTGCGAAATGGAGATGATCTTTCCTCCGTCCTTTTTTACTGTAATGATGCATTGAACTGTGCATTTGGTTGAGGAAGCTAAATTAGGAGGCCCTGTTCATTATCGATGGATGTATCCAATGTAGAGGTACGTTATTTATATGATTTCCAGTTATGTAAACAATTTTTGGTACTTAATTAAATGCATAATAATGTTTATTTTATTTCACAGATATCTTGGGCATTTTAAATCATACATGAGAAATACAACTAAACTAGTAGGCTTAATTGTTGAAGGCAATGTGGATGAGGAGTGTCTTACCATTTGTTCTCGATACATGGATGATATTGAGACAAGATTTAATCATGTTGGATGTGTTGACGACACATCGAATCAATCTCAAATACATCAGAAATCCAAAATATTTCCTGCTATTAGCCAATCAGTTGGAAGGACCTCAAATGTGACACTGACTAAATTGGAATTATTACAAGCACATAGATATGTGCAACTGAATAGTGAAATTTCCGATCCATTTACTGAAGAGTTTAGGATACAAACAATGAGACTAATGAGAGGCCAAACAGGAAATGAGAAAGATATAACGAAAGCTATTAATAAAGAGCTTGTAGAATGGATTGCACGACATGTATGTTCACAAATATTGCAATAAATACGAATATCAGTTTGACACATACATTTTGTAAATCTAATAAAGTATATTTATTTTTTCAGATCATGAATACTAATACTCAAGAAGAGATGTCAGAATATTTGATGTTTCTTGCTAGAGTTCCTCTAAAAGAAGTTAGAAAGTTCGACGCTTATAATGTGAATGGCTTTAGATTTCGTACAGTCGATCAAGAAGTGGGTTTGAGAACACAGAATAGTGGTATATTTACATTTGTTGAAGTAAAATACTATGGAATGAGGCATGATATTATTGAATTAAACTACCACGAACAGTTTTCGATTGTTTTATTCAAATTAAAATGTGTCGATATTATCAGAGGTGTTAAAAGAGATTCCTTGCAATTTACTTCTATGAACTTCTCTCACTTGATAGATGTTGGTGATCATAAACTGCATGATCCATATATCTTATCATCGCAATAAAAAATGGTATATTATGTGAATGATGTTTCCTATGAAGGGTGGAGTGTATTTTCTCACGTAATAAAAATAGATTTGTATGATATGGGTGATGAAGTGGAAAATTTGACCTCTGAAATTGAATTTAATCAGCAATAGGAAGCAGAATTATTTTTCCATCATGATATTGAAACTATTAGTCTAGCAAGTATGAATGAAGTGGATGAATCAATAGAGCATGAAACCGACATGATTTAATGGGAAAATAATTCTAGGTAGAATTATTTATTTATTCAGCAACCACTTGTTTCATTTCTGCAGTCATTCATTATCATTATTATATATACTTTGTCTGTTAGTACTCCATCTATTATCATTTTTAATTTTTTTCTCAGCATAATGTTTTTGAAATATATATTCTGAAAATAATTTTTTTTGATTAAATGATAGGAATGCAAAGGAATAAGCGGTACTTCACCCCTTCTAGTTCTGCGACAGATGACTATCCATATGGCTCCCTCCCCACGACATCTGAGGCACCATCTCCCGACACCCCTGCACCATCTCTCACACCATCTGTGGATGTCCCAGTAGAGGCGGAGTCATTGAATCCCCCTTCAGACGAGCAGATATGCCCTCGGTGGGAGTGCATAGATTGGTGGTATGCATGTAAATCACAGGAAATCAAAATCATTTAGTTTGTTAACTTTCATGGGTTTTAAGTTTTAATATAAATATGTAACCGTATTTAATTTTCAATACAATTTTCTTACAGGTGACAACACAAAGTGGAAATGAAGGTGGAGAGGGTGACGATGCATCATCAGACCCTGAGTATTTTTATTGTTGATGTGTTGAACAAAAATGGAAACAGTTGTTTTGTATATGTAACATTTGTGGCACATATTTTCCACCACACTTTTTCAAGTCCAAAAATTTCCTTGATTTCTCATGTTTCTTTTTATGAATTTTATTGATTTTTAATGTTTCTTTTTATGTATTCATTTCTTGATTGTGGTATACATCATTCCATTTAGGCCTGTGTTTGAATTGGTAGTCGAGATTTTGGATGACTATGAGTTAAGCCCATTGTTGATGTGTTGATCAAATTGGGTCATTTCATAGTGATCAAGGGGATAGTGTTGTGGAATCTTTGGTGAGGCCCATTGTTGAAAATTTCTGATTTAAGCATCAAAATTATCTAAACATACTCTAGATCTTCTAAAGTTTCATGAGAATGTTCTAAATCAAGGGTGGTTAACTAAGATATAGGTGTGACTGAGGTGTGATAAATTAGGATAAGTCCATGAATATAGGCAAGAAAACCTTATAAATTAAAATATAATCTCGAAGATAGATGTCAACTTGACTCTCAATTGGTATGTATTATAAAAACATGAATTTTAAGAAAAGAACTTCTACCAAATAATTCAATATTAGGATAGTTAACTCATATATTTATGTCTCTCGATTCAACAAAAAATATATGAAAATGAATAACCTAAAAAAGAACTAAAAATAGGGCATATGAAATTGCACAATGATAACACTTAGAGAAATGATGAAAAAAGGAGGTAAAAGGTGCAGAATCCAAACCCATATCCTTCCTCTTCTTTAAATGGATAAATAAATGGAGGAGTACTAAGTTTTTTATTGGAATTTTTTGATGATTCATACCTCCACTTACTAGAAACAGAAAATAAAACTGACCGGTTACAATGGACTATTTTTGACCTTAACTATTTTGATCACTAAACTGTTACTGCATGACTTGAACTGCATTCCCAACACAGTTTCCACTTAATCATGGTCTATTTGTTAATTATTACCTATCATTATATCCCTAAATTATTTATATTATAATTCTTAATTCCATTTTTTGATTCATTACAAGCTATCCGGTCATGAAACATTAATGACTTGAATTCCAGAACATTATTCTTTAACAACACTAGGCCTTATAGGGAGATGTCATAGGTCTGGTACAAAACACTTCTATCCAAACATACTTAGAAGAAAACATAGTTATACTCCCATGACTCAGTGTAATGATCGTATTGAATTTGACCAACACCCACATATATAGGATGTCCAATTTAATAAGACCCCCCAAACCACCTCTCATCACCTATCCCTAAGTTTCTTTGCCATCTGAATTTAATCCAAAAACATTAAACCAAGTGTTGTCCATATTACTTATCTCAGATACTTCTATGAAATACAACATCCATACAAATTTCTAGAACTGTGTATGGTTTGATTTCTATCATCATAGGATACATAGTTATATCTAGACCACTTATCTTGGTCTCGACCTTAAGTTTCATCCCAAATAGACTCCCTCTTAATCTTGGTGTTTGAGACTCTATAAATTCACATTGGGTTCTCCTACCCACTAAACCTTACATTATACAATGTTTATGAAGAAATAAGGTAAACAAAAACATTAAAAGATGATATATTATACCATTAAAGCCTAATAAAAGTAAATATAGTATCTTTAGGTCCACCAACTTATGAAAAATTAGAGGTATGTCATATTTCTTACATATACTAGTTCAAATGACCCATATGAAACACACAAATATGTTAATTTAAGGAACATAATCCATTTTGAGGATTTAAATATTCATCTTGAAAGAATACCATCATGTTTTTCAATACACCAGGTCACTGAACTCCTTCATAACCAAATACACTAATGTTTGTTTAAGGTAATGACATATTTTATTGGCATCAAAAAATGTGATTCATACAGTTTTCCATGGAATCCATGATACAAACATCATTTAAAAAAACACATGAGATTAGAAAAGATTTTTTCTGAATGAATAAGACACAAATGGGGTTTACATTTTTTGCATGGATTTTCACATAATAAAGGATTGGGATTCATGTAAAATGTTTTCTAATTTGGTAACTTGGTGGTGAGAGCCTCCCATTGGTAGTAGGATATGTATTTTTTATGTTGTTTATAAAAATTGTTGTTAGAATTCACAAATACATTTTTAGAGTCATTTAGTAACTTTTTGGCCTTATGAGACACATAATATGGGATAAATTGGTCCCTAGGGGTGTAGATAGTTTCACAAGATTCAATTTGACCATTTGTTGATCCAAAAAAATTATGGATCATATGTTATAGTCATTTGATGTCAGTATGAGTTTTATGAAATTATTTTCATGTACCTTACATTAGCATGAGCCTATGTGACTTCAGTTCCCAGTTCTTTTGGGTTTTTTCCTAAATCCACTAGTGAATTACTATACTGATGTGCCCACATCTACACATCCTTGTATGTTTGGCTAAGTTTCATCTTCCCTGGTCTCATCCTGTGAGCATAAATCTAATTCACAAAAAAAACTTTTGTGCTTGACCTCTATGAACTTTTCACCTTTTGAGATTATTTAGATGAACTTGATTTATGTGCTATGTTACTAGAAAATATCTCCTATAATGATCAAACCTTGTGTTCCCCTATCCCTATATTTTTCAATAAATAAACCCATGGTTCCCCATTTAAAAAACATAAATAAATAGGAAGAGACATGAGTTTCTTATGTTTCTGAGTATCTAATTTAACTAAGGTGTATTTTTAAGGTCATACCTTGGGGAAAATAAATTTAATATAAGACAATTGAGTTACCTGAATATTTAAAACATTATAAGCTTTGAGGAATTATAACATACTGTATTTTTATAACATAACTTTCATTTCATTACACGGAACTGAGGATCATTAAAGTTTAGTGTCTTGGAAACAAGGAACATAATACATGAAAAGAACATAAAACATTCTTCTTAAACACTTGAAAGGCTTCTACTTATGTTCATCCTAGGTTCATTACTGCATCTCATGACCTGGGGACATACATCAAAAGAAAGGGTGAGTAGAAGGCCTAGTAAGGGAAACAAGAGAAACATTTTACATGTGAACTTGAGATATTTCAATAATGCCCTGAAAAGAACTTTAAGGCATGAGAAAGAAATAATGAGATACATCATAATAAAAATAAATTTTTTCATAACTTGAAGATGTGGCTACAACATTTAATATTGGCAATCGTTTTATTTCACCAAGGTCCATCCCCAAGGTGTCGTTAAAAATTACCAAGGTTATTCACCATGGAGTCGTTAAAAATGGTCATCTATAGAGATTAAGTCTTTACCCAATGCATTAGAGCACTATCTGGGCGCACCCTTAATCTGTAATCTCTTGTGCTTACATCATTATCCAATGCAATGGGGCGCTATCAGGGCGCACCCTTAAATTTGACTTTATTATCATGTGTGCCACATATATCATCATCAAAAATTTCTTAAATAACCCATATAGCATAAAATAAATGGGTTTCATTTCATAATCATAATGTTTTAAAAAGTGCTTTAAAGACATGATCTTTACGTCACTTTAAACCCACGGAAAGGGAAAGAGGGTCTCATGTATGTAAATCCCAGAATTTAAAATACAACATTTTAATATATGTGTGAATAACCTTGCATAAATAAGAACTTTGAGTAATCACTTTATAACATAAAATAATTTTTAGAAAAGAGAGTTGCATTTTGAGATGAAAATTCTGCAGCATAACGGCTATGTTACAAGGTTATAGAAAACATTGAAAAGAGAGGGGACATGGGCCACCCAATCATAAATGATCCATAAAACAGTAGGGGGACAGAATATAAGGGAAATGAGAACATGGTAATGAAATTTAAAAGATATACCATATGAAATGAAAAACATGGAAGTGAGACAAAAATAAGATTTCTTTTATGAAAATTCGGCAGCCTAACGGTGTCACTTAAACTTTAATAAAAAAAAGATTAAACAAGATCAAATAAGGTCTCTCATCATATGATCAAAAGAGATCAGTATGATAGATATATAGATCATACCCCCAACATAATAAAAAGGAACTTGAAAGACTTGACATGAAAATATAACTTAAACAAAAGATTAGGGTGAAAGAACCCCTTAAAGATTCGGCAGCCTAATGGCCAAGGGACACCTCCCATGTGATTTTCTCAAACCCATGTGCTCTCCCATGATATTTCGCATTAAGTTAGGCCACATGGGGCCCCCCAATACAATAATTCATCACCCTTGGCCGGCCAACCCTTAAAATATCTCATGACATCATCATGACACAGCTATGATGTCATTAAACATACCGAAACTGTAAAACTGCATTTTTACTATTCACTGAAAATTCAACATTCTCAGAAAAATCCCAAAATTTCACACTAACCAAATATCAATGCTCTGATTTCAAAAATGAACTCCATTTTATAAAAATAATTTTCTAAATATTTTTAAATTTATTTTTAAATAAATACACTATTAACCGAAAATTCATTTTTTCAGAAAAAACCCTAAAAATTTCCATAACATAATATCCGTGCTCTGAGTTCAAAAATTAAATCCATTTTATAAAAATAATTTTCTAAATATTTTTAATTTAATTTTTAATTAAAAAACACTATTCACCCGAAAAAACTAATACTTGAATAATAATTTATGAAACCGTTATTTAACCAATTTATTGAATCACATTACTTAATCAATGAGCCTAGATTATTTTAAAACTTTCTTTAAGTGAGATTACTAATCCATTTGGTCGTATTACTAATCCTAATCATAAAATCACTATTCATAATTTACTATTCATCAAAAATCAAGTTGATCTTATTAGACTCCAAATTTCGTACTGAACATAATTGTAGAAGACCATTTTTTGAAAATCATTACACATTTTTAATTATTTATGGTTTACATAAACATTTTTAAAATATCTTTTTTTCTAAAATTCATCAAAAATATGCATACTATATTTATCCGGACATTTGAAAATTCATAAACATCATCATAAGAAGAAATCCCAATTTTTATTTAAAACAAAGGATTACACAAGGCAGTTACGGTCTTTTTACATAGCCCCTTATCACACCAGCATAGGACCTAAGTGTAAGGTGTGCTAAGGTGAGAGAGTCCGAGGGAGGCTCGGCCAACATTGCCCGAGTAGTAATATCTATCAGTTTGAACTTCTCGCGAAGGCGATTCCGTTGTAGCTTCACATGATAAAGGTCGGCTTGGGATTGGTTCAGAGCAAAGCCTAATGGTGTTACCTCCTTCCCAAGTTCTGTTAGATGGGCTTCAATCGGTCCAAGACTACTAGGTGAGGCCATCGAATCCTATTTCTATAATAATCAACCAAGATTACTTATATTTAGAGACAATAATCAAAACATTTTGTTCACAGCGGTCATATTGACTGATGGTCATATAACAGTCAAAACCCAATGGTCTCATTTTAATTATAATCATGTTTATCATATAAAACATTTTTTTGAGAATAAAAATAAAATAAAATAACACATGAAATTAGGAAACAAGATTTATTCAAAGTCTCGGGCCGTTACAATCTTCCCCCCTTTAGAAATTGTGTCCTCGCAATTTTTAAAATTGGGTTTTGAATTTTCATTGAATGTACCACATAGGAAAAAGAGTCAGTAACACCATTACTTTAAAAGAAAGAAAAGGAAGTACAAAGGCCACCCGAGTTTACTCATACTAGGATTCCATGTAGGAAACATGGACTTGGAGGAGAAAACAAAGGGTCACGTTCTAAAGGAGAGTGATTGAAAACATGATTAGGAGGAAGTTAACCACTAGAAAATCCCAAAATTATGATGTGTGTAAGTGGTCTTTGATTACCTAGTAGGAAACGTAAACCAACAACGTTTTTGTTTTACGTTCCTTTTCATAACTTTGAAGAATTCATTTACAACATAGAACAAAAACATAATGAAATATATCTACCTTCATGTAGAGTTTCATACTTTAATATGTTTCTACCAAAACTAATCTTTTCTCCAAACGATGAGCATTCAAAACTACTTGGTCTCATCAAAACACAATAATCATCTTCTCGAGAATCACATAATCCACAAAAGATCAACTATCTATTTCTTCTATCTTTAAACATTATCCAAAAAAAATAAAGGGTAAGGTAAAACAACTCTTCCAAAAGAATCCCATAGGAATGGAAACTACTTTTAAATATTCAAAGTTCTATAGTACTACCCAAAGTTCATCATAGACCATTCCGTAAATAATGGTCCTTAAGATTCCTCAAAATAAACCAAACTAAGATTGAAACCCAAATATAAGAAAGATTTGATAACATAGTCTTCCAAAATAAACTTCATTGTTCTTCTCCAAACAACATCAACCACTCCTAACATCTTATAACAAAAGTAGCTAACCTAAACATATTTTACCCAAGATAGGTTAATCATTCCCGTAAGTAACCTAAATTACTATAAGTCCACTATAAATTCATCGATTCTTCAGAATATAAGTCAACCTTACTCCTCAATGAAAATACCGTAGTAATCTATTTTCCTCAATCATATAGGGTCCCCAAAATAGTGAACGTTTTCCAAAATAATATTCATATTTTAATCCCCTAATCATCACTGTTGTATTAATACAGAAATCGTAGCATTTCTTATCACATTGATTGTTGGGACATGTTCCTCCATTTCCCGCCATTAACTAAGAAATTAAAATATAATTAGGGGCTTAAATAATTAGCTAATAATCATGAAAAGGAGCCTAAAGAATTTAAGGATAACTTGTAGAAGAAAAGTATACCCTAACTTGTGATCCCCAAGGTTCCAATCTAGGTTATCCATGATCATATATTCTTATGTGAATCTTTGTTCCTTTAGCAATGGTTCATACTAAGCATATGAATTTACCAAAGCATATCCCCCAGGAGTGTCGTAACCAAGAGTGTAGCAAGGACCATTTTCGTGTACCAGTTCCCGTTTGAGTCTAGCTCAAAGCGGTGTTTTCTGGTTTTACCCCTATGTACATCTGTGCCAGAGCCACCTCTTCCTGCTCGTATCCAGACAAAGACGTATTTTCTTGGAAACCCATTACTCAATACTCACCAAAATACAAGGAAGATTTCCTATATATAAACTTTTCTACAGGCTTCTTCCTAAAGTTTTCATATCCTAATTTCCACAAATAACTAAACCATCCTTTGATACCAACTATAGCATCCCGTCTTTTTATAACATAACTTTCATTTCATTACATGGAACTGAGGATCATTAAGGTTTAGTTTCTTGGAAACAAGGAAGATAATACATGAAAAGAACATAAAACATTCTTCTTAAACACTTGAAAGGCTTCTCCTTAAGTTCATCCTAGGTTCATTACTGCATCTCATGACCTGGGGACATACGTCAAAAGAAAGGGTGAGCAGAAGGCCCAGTAAGGGAAACAAGAGAAACATTTTACATGTGAACTTGAGATATTTCAATAACTCCCTGCAAAGAACTTTAAGGCATGTGAAAGAAATAATGAGATACATCATAATAAAAATAAATTTTTTCATAACTTGAAGATATGGCTACAACATTTAATATTGACAATCGTTTCATTTCACCAAGGTCCATACCCAAGGTGTAGTTAAAAATTACTAAGGTTATTCACCATGGCATCGTTAAAAATGGTCATCTCTAGAGATTAAGTCATTACACAATGCATTAGAGCGCTATCTGGGCGCACCCTTAAACTGTAATCTCTTGTGGTTACATCATTATCCAATGCAATGGGGCGCTATCAGGGCGCACCCTTAAATTTTCCTTTATTATCATGTGAGCCACATATATCATCCTCAAACATTTCATAAATAACCCATATAGCAAAAAATAAATGGGTTTCATTTCATAATCATAATGTTTTAAAAACTGCTTTAAATACGTGATCTTTACGTCACTTTAAACCCAGGGAAATGGAATGCGGGTCTCATGTATGTAAATCCCAAAATTTAAAATAGAACATTTTGATATATGTGTGAATACCCTTGTAGAAATAAAAGCTTTGATTCTTAACTTTATAACATAAACTAATTTTGAGAAAACAGAGAGGCATTTTGAGACGAAAATTCTGCAGCATAACGGCTATGTTACAAGGTTTTAGAAAACATTGAAAAGAGAGGGGACATGGGTCACCCACACATAAATGATCCATAAAACAGAAGGGGGACAGAATATATAGGATTTAAGAACATGGTAATGAAATTTGAAAGATATACCATATCAAATGAAAAACATGGAAGTGAGACAAAAATAAGATTTCTTTTATGAAAATTCGGCAGCCTAACGATGTCACTTAAACTTTAATAAAAAAAGATTAGACAAGATCAAATAGGGTCTCTCATCATATGATCATAAGAGATCATTATGATAGATATATAGATCATACCACCAACATAATAAAAAGGAACCTGAAAGACTTGACATGAAAATAGAACTTAAACAAAAGAGAAGGGTGAAAGAACCCCTTAAAAATTCGGCAGCCAAACGGTGTCACATAAACTTTCATAAAAATAAATGATGAGAGTAATAGGGGATCTCTCATCATAAAAACATGAAAAGGGCAGTAAGAGGAATATAAAAGAACATCCTCTCACATATGAACATGAAGAATAAAAGGAAGTACATAAAAGAGATTACATGAAAGAAAGAGAGAGGTCGGATCCCTTGCCTTAAAATGTAACTCTAAACCTCAAAGGTTGGGACCTTGAGGGATTGGGGGCCCCTTGGGAGGACTCCATGGGAGGTAAAGAGACCAGAAAATCATTGGGGAAGAGTGGGGAGTTGAATGGATGAGAGGAGGGCTTGGTATTTATAGGGGAAGTGAGGGGACAAGGCATTAATGGCCAAGGGACACCTCCCATGTGCTTTTCTCAAACCCATGTGCTCTCCCTTGATATTTCCCATTTAGTTAGGCCACATGGGGCCCCCAATACAATACTTCATCACCCTTGGCCGGAAAACCCTTAAAATATCTCATGACATCATCATGACACAGCTATGATGTCATTTAACATATCGAAACCCTAAAACTGCATTTTTACTATTCACTGAAAATTCAACTTTCTCAGAAAAATCCCAAAATTTAACACTAACCAAATATCAACGCTCTGATTTCAAAAATGAACTCCATTTTATAAAAATAATTTTCTAAATATTTTTAAATTTATTTTTAAATAAATACACTATTCACCGAAAATTCATTTTTTCATAAAAAAACCCAAAAATTACCATAACATAATATCGGTGCTCTAAGTTCAAAAATGAAATCCATTTTATAAAAATATTTTTCTAAATATTTTTAATTAAAAAACACTATTCACCCGAAAAAACTAATACTTGAATAATAATTTATGAAACCGTTATTTAACCATTTTATTGAATCACATTACTTAATCAAGGTGCCTAGATTATTTTAAAACTTTCTTTAAGTGAGATTACTAATCCATTTGGCCATATTACTAATCCTAATCATAAAATCACTATTCATAATTTACTATTCATCAAAAATCAAGTTGATCTTATTAGACTCCAAATTTCGTACTGAACATAATTGTAGAAGACCATTTTTTGAAAATCATTACACATTTTTAATTATTTAAGGTTTACATAAACATTTTTAAAATATCTTTTTTTTCTAAAATTCATCAAAAATATGCATAATATATTTATCCGGTCATTTGAAAATTCATAAACATCATCATAAGAAAAAATCCCAATTTTTAATTAAAAAAAGTATTACACAAGGTAGTTACGGTCTTCGTACATAACCCCTTATCACACCAGCATAAGACCTAAGTGTAAGGTGTGCTAAGGTGAGAGAGTCCGAGGGAGGCTCGGCCAACATTGCCCGAGTAGTAATTTCTATCAGTTTGAACTTCTCGGGAAGACGATTTCATTCTAGCTTCACATGATAATGTTCGGATTGGGTTTGGTCCAGAGAAAAACCTAATGGTGCTACCTCCTTCCCAAGTTCTGTTAGATGGGCTTCGATCGGTCTAAGACTACTAGGTGAGGCCATCGAATCTTCTTTCTATAATAATCAACCAATATTACTTATATTTAGAGACAATAATCAAAACATTTTTTTCACAGCGGTCATATTGACTGATGGTCATATAACAGTCAAACCCCAATGGTGTCATTTTAATTATAATCATGTTTATCAAATAAAAATTTTTTGTTGAGTATAAAAATAAAATAAAATAAAACATGAAATTAGGAAACAAGATTTATTCAAAATTTCGGGCTGTTACAGGAATAATGCTTCTCCTATATTTCTCCAAAACTATGGTGAAGGATCTCATCTTAGATGATACATTAGGGTCTAACAAGAAGAAGTAATATCCTAGATGGAACAATAGAGAATCATGAACCTCGTTCTGTTCCAAAGACTCAACCTCACTAGTGTTCCATGAACTTATACCCTATTAGAGATTCCTCAATTGGTATTCATGCGCCAAAGTCAACTCAGGCCTTCATACTCTGGTAGACCATTACCTTATACTCTATGCCACAATGATTCTTATCATGGGCCTCTATACTAGAGGAAACCATCACTGATCCATCCCCTAGGTCAATGCTTCACCCAACCCTACAATTGGGTGAAGCTTCACCTAGCTCCAATTCTAGGGTGTGATATTTTCTCTAGATCAATTATAGAGAATATTTTCACCCAAGTCTCTTATTTGGGAACCAAATTCCCCAAACCATCTCTATGATCTATTGATTCACATGATCAACTATTTTTTCAGACATAGTTACTATAATCGCTCAATTATTCCTTTGATAATGGTTTCTTCTTGGGTTTTCCTCCTAGGAAGATATGTACCTCATGGGGTTTATAATCATGTAGCCCTTTTATAATGAGAGTCCTTGTCATGAAGATATCTGCAAAACCTCCCCTACCACAAGTTTATAATCTTGGTTTCCCTTTATCTAGCATGTGGTTTCTCATCTTCATTTATAATCATGTGATTCATTATGGATATTCAGCTCTTGGTCATTGGTGGGAGGCCAGGGATGGTTTTTTCTGGTTTTATTTGTTTTTCAGGGTAGTGGTGTAGCAGAAGCAAAGAATTATTATTTTTATTCTGGGCAGATTTTTGCGGCGATTTTAACTGCCGCGAAATGTATATTGGAGGTGCATTAAATCGCCACTAAACTTAAAATAAAATTGACTTTTCGCGGTGGTTATAACCACCGCTAAATAGGAGCATCATGGCTGCCTCATTCCATGGCAGTTCCCGTGAATTTAGCGGTGGTTTTACGGCCGCTAGAATTTGAGTTTATTTGCAGAGGTTATAACCACCGCGAATAAAGTGATATCCAGGGCTCGTAAAACCACCGCTAAATTCAGGAAAACCGCCTCGAAATGAGGCACCTATGATGCTTTCCTGAAACCTCCGCTAAACATTAAAAACCACCACTAATAGATTGCCGTCGCCCAAAAAAACCGCCGCTAAATGGTGATTCTGTTGTAGTGAGTGTTTAAATATATTATTTTATTATATAATAATTTTAGGTTTCAAAAGGTCAAAAACATAATACAGTATAATATAATATGACTAATTTTGAAAAAAAATCATCCAATAAAAATTGGATAGGTTTTGGATATTTTTTAAATCTTTATAATCTTATTTATTTAAATCATTCATTAATTAGGTAAACATAACATCATTATTGTGCTATAATTATTTTTATTTTTTTGATGTCTAATAATTATTAAAAAATATAATGATGTAGGAAATATTTTTATATTTAAAATTATTATTTATAGTCTATTAGATAACATATATAACCCCATGTAAGAATTAATTTTCTAAAAGGTATATATTTAAGTCAATTTTTTAATTAATAAATATAAAGTGTCATTATCACTCCCTAGTGGATCCATGGGGTCCTAAAATCGACCGAAGGATTCCCAAGGAGGGAAATGTATCTAGAAATAGGATTAGGACAAGTGTTAGGGTAATTTAACATAAATATAATAATATTTTGTTACCCTTATTTACCATATTTACCCCTTAACCATGGTAAACAAAAATTTTACTGAAGTAAATATTCACAATGTATAAACATAAAAAATACCGATTTACAAAATTAGGACCCCCTGAATCCAAATAAATAATCCATTTTTCCATATTCAAAACATATATTTAGAAGAATTTAATTTAATATTAATTACCAGTTCCTAAACAAAAATTGTGTTTTTTAGAAATAATAACTATCAAAAGATTAACACTAAATTTTGTCCAATTTCAAAGTGAAATTATATCGAATGACCAAAATCATATTTAATAGTAAAATAATAATAATAATATAATTTTAAACCAATTAAATACATAATCTAACCATATAAATAAATTATATTAAAAGGAAGTTTAGAATTAAAATATAGTATTTTTAACAATTTATTAAAAAATGAATTTTATCAGAAAATTACAAAAAATATACCCAATGTAAATTTTTATGTCCTGATTCTAAAAAAAAATTTATTTTGTCAAATAGAATATATAAATGTGACCAATACTATATTTTAAGAGGTTTTTCCATCAAAAGGCGGTAAATTGGCCTTTTAATGGATATTAGAGTATTTATGCTTAAAATCAGAATCATTCTTATTTTAAGCCTCTTAATTTTTTTTCGGATAAATATAAAAACATTTAAGAAAAATATTTAATAATAATATTTTTAGTTTTTCTCATTCCCACCAAAAAAAAATCTATGTGATAACTATAATTTAAAATAATAATATTGTTATATTATTTTTTAGTATAAATCAACGTTGTGTGCTACGTAATATTGGAAATAAACCTGTTGTAGCATATTTGGTACTCCATTGAACATAGAATCTCCATTAATGTAATAAAAATATTAATAATCATGAAAATGTTATATTCTATATTTACATGGGATGTTACACTAGAATCCTAGAGTCAATGTATTATTTTAATACATTGGCATGATATATGCAACAATGTCTTCTAGAATCAATCATTTTAGAAGTCTGGAAAAATAGATTACATATATAAACATTGCATTAAAATTTATAACATAAAATAATGCATACACAATCCTTCTATAATTCCAATATTCCCCTCCCATAACCTATCATATCAATCATAAAACCCATCATGTCATCCTGGGAAAATAAACCATTATAAATGGGGGATCTCAGATGGTCAATGAGGATAAAAATTATATCAAAACCTATCATAATCAATCATACACATTTAATTAAAGGTAAAAAATTGAAACACCATAACATAAATACCTTATCTTCAGCATAACATGGCTATAATAAATCAAACATTACAATATAAACATACCCAATGATATTAAACTCGTCGAATATTCACATGTAAAATCTATAACTAATCTCATCATGGGGGAATATATAATGTTGGACATCATAACCAATACATGAAGGACATGTTCCAAGACCATTCCCAAGTATTTTTTCAAGGCCGCAGGCCAAGACACTAGGTTTTCTCATGAGACCTACTGATGTGTCGAGAGGCCATAGTGGGACCCACATGTCTCTTATTAAGTCCAATGCATTCCTCATATGAAAATGGTGAAATATAACATAATCATTTATATTAAAACTAGAATATGAAATGTCAATACATTAACCATAAACACAGACAGGTATATAAATAGTACATCCACAGTCAAACATATCATAACTCAATCAATAAGATATGGAAGATATTATAATAATGAATAAAAATCAATCAAGCATAATATCTAGTAAAGGATGTATACATTGTTGAAATTGATCATTAAAACTCATTGAGAGAAACATTATTTTTTCGAGAAATAATTTAAATGTCACACAATTTATAAAGGAATTCATTTAATAGATATTTTTTAAAAAAAGTCTCCCATACCACTTATAATCTTTTGAAATGAATTAAAATTACCAAAATAATCATTTCCATATATATATATATATATCTTTATAATCATTTTGAAAACATGTACATTAATTAAAGAGATTTAGAATAATAAATAACTAAAACATTTAAAATGAGGATCTATTAATGGGGACCCTTCCATAAAACAATGAAATATTCTTTTTGGAAACATGTGTAATGAAACATAGACATGAATGATAAATTTTTCCTTCTAAATACATACATAGTAAAATCTCATATAATATTGTGATTGAGAATTTTACCCTTACCGTAGGTATGATAAACTATGTACATGTCGAAAACACATGTATATTATTTTTGAACCTGTTATTAACTTATATTAGAATCATAATAATATTTATGATATCTTAATATGTTTATTATATAATTTTAAATAACCTGTTTATTAATAATTTCAATGTTAAAGCAATGTTTTGGGTAATAATCGCGGTCATTATCATACATGTTTAGAGATGATATTATTTAACGTATTACATAGATTATTAATTAAATACATAAAGAATATGAAACATAATTTGTATATAATATATTTTGTTTATATAAATATATATAATAGATAAATAAATAAAATGGAACAAAAAATTCACAGAGATGGTTGGTCGTATGTACCCATTAACGTTGTTTCCATTTTATTATAATAATGAATGGAAGTAAGTGAATGGCACATATATATAAATATATCAAAATAGTATAATTATTATTTCATATATTTCATAATTTTTATTAATTTTTGTTCTTATAATAATTCGTGGATGGTGAACACTGAAAATGACTCTTCTCGTGTCATGGAGATTGTTTGTAGTACGTACGCACGAGAGAAAATATCATTTCATTTATGGTCAAGTGGTATGGAAATGAAGAAAATATGAATTTTAAATAAGAAATATATTTTTTATATTTATTACATACATCAATTTTATTCACATTTAAACCCATATAAAAAAGTGTACATAAAAACGACACTATGGCGTGTGGACGGGAAGTCATACATACATATTCATGGTGATGTTGTTTTTCGTTGGATGGTAAAAAGATGGATTATTGTTTTCCCATAATTATAATATTATATCAGAATATAAATTGTACTTGATTTGTTATTTTAGTATGGAAACAATAGATAAAGTGGAAAAAAGAGAGGAATATAACGTTTAAAGATGTGATAAAACAATTACCTCTTACCATGTTTCTCCTTTTTATTTGCAGAAAATAATTTTATAGGATGGATTCCAACCCAATTGTTAGCCTCTAGAATGAATTTAGGGTGTTTTTTTTGGAGAAATGGGTAGGGTTTTTTGAGCAAATAGGATTTAGATATTTGAGTTAAGGAGAACAGAAGGGTCCCTTTTATAATAGAGGTGAAGGTCACTTTAGGAAAAATCATGAAATATTAATTTATTATATAAATATTTTTTTTATAATACCTAAAAATTGATTTATTTAGAGTATAATATGATAATGTGTCTAAATCATTTCCACCGATAGGTTTTTCACATTTGTATTTAATAAGATAAACATTATAATTTATATTTAATAAATTATAAAATAAGTCAACTCTTTCCAAGTCCTCTTATATTTTTATACTACATAGTCAATATCAATAATAAAAAATTCAAGGTGAACCTAAGTGGATCATAAACGATATTTATATCAATATAAATGTTATTTGGATAAACTATAGATTTTTAGGATTATTATATCATATAAAAATGTGGTATTTATTTTAAAATTTCATTTATTACAATTTTGACACTATTAAATACATGATTTTTTAAAGGTTATAAAAAAGTTATTTCTTTGATGAAAAGTCATTAAAACATCTCTAATATGTTAATGCAATTAATAAAATTCGTGGATGGCTTCAACATTTTCAAATTATATTAATTTAATTATTTTTAATTTCATTTATTTGAATCGTTCATTAATAAGGTAGTCACTGCATCATCATTATGTCATAAATAAATATATGTATTTAATATATAATAATTATAAATTAAATACTGTAATATAGGAAATAATTTTATATTTCTAATGATTATTTTAATTTAAATATGAATGTCATATAACACTATATAAAAATTGTTTTTTTTAAAATATACATATTTATGTTATAGTTATCATTTCATAAAATTAATTCTAATAACACATCATTAACACACCCATGTAGTCCCATGGTATACAAAAATTGACTTTTGAATTTTTTTGGTTAGAAATATATAATAATATAGGATTATTATAGGTGTTAGGGTTGTTTAGTTTTATTATAATATTATTTTTTACCATTATTTACCTAATTTACCCTTCAACCATGGTAAATAAAACTTATTACTAAAGTTACTATTCCTGATGTAGAAAACTAAAAGGTACCTCTTTACCCAATTTTGAGTTTATTATTCAAAATATTTAATCTACTTTCCAAATTACAAACATTGAATTGGAAAAAATTATTTTAATATTAATTCCCATGGTTAAAACAAGAAAGGATATTTTCTAAAAGTAAAAACTATCAAAAGATTTACATGTGTTCATGTCGAATTTAAATGATATATTACATAAAATTACCTAATTAATATTTAATTATAATAGTATAATATAAATATATTTTAAAACCACTCAAATAAACTATAAATTTTTCAATTAGGAAATACTTGTTTTATTTAAATTTACTATTTTTCAGTATTCATCAAAATATGAAAGTTATCATAAAAGTACAAAAAATTCATCCAAAGTAACGTTTTACATCTTGATTGTAATGAATAATTTATTTTCACCAAATTTATTATATTAAAGTGTGAAATATTCTATTTAATAAGTGTTTCCATCAAAAGGTAGAAAATGTTTTTCAATAAACTACTTCTTTTATCTAAATAATTGAATTTTTCTATACATTATATCTACGAAAAACATAATATGAATGTTAAAATTATATGGGATATATATAAAATTTAAAATTTGGTTAATATTATTCAAAAACACTTTTTAATAATCATGTTTGATAGTACATTGGGTGCTCGAACACGGTGTTGCGAGTAGTTAAAGCCATCAAATTATTAAGAAGAAGTGTTCTATAGAATCTAAGGGTGTTTCAAAATCCCTTACTTCAATAAATTTCATCCTCATAATTCAATATCGAATATGAAAATGAGGGGAGAGAAATATCAATATATTTATATTGAAATCCCACAACAAAAAATGGTTTAATGAGGCCTCTATTTTAAAATAATGAAAACTATGTATGATGATTACTGGAAAAAACAAATACTCGACTTCCATATAAGAAAAAATTGATATAGAATAGTTAACTAAGCTTCATGTTCTGATGGAGAGTGATAGAGAATATTATTAAGAGAATATTAATAATCTTAAAGCCATTAATATGCGATGAGCCAGTGGACCAATTGATTCATTGAAAAAGAATGTACAAGGAAAGCATTTTTGGTTTTCAAGATCCTCTAATAAAGTTGAATAATATGAGATTAAATTCTTACATGATTTCAATACAATCTCAGCATTGTTCATGCCTTGAACTATTTCAACATCATCTCTTATTCATGGAAATGAAGTTAAAATTTTCATTTCTAAAGTGTTGGAAGGTCATAATATCCCTAAATTGAATGATAGTTCATTCCATCTATCTCAAAAAAAGTTAGGATGAGTTATCACATATGCATAAGTCCACCTATATTAAGACAATACATCAATAAAAAAACATCAACTGGACTGTAACTTATACATTCCATGAATGGATATCCGTACAATCCTTCCAAAAACATAAAATCTATAACATTAGAAAGAAGGGAACCAAATAATCTTATCATTTATCACCCATATCTCAAAGGGAGGTTCTTTTTTGTCAAATTCCAAACATGCGAACACCTTCATCATACAATCTCATATGTTTGGGTAACAATCGGTGTTATCTGATATCCTTATTGAAACATGCAAGTTTCCTTATTCCAAAACATATTTAATTATACCTTATGTCCCAAAAGATGTATAATTCATACATGAGAGAATAACCCTCATCTCGATGAATCCATAATTAGTTCACCTGAAACTAGAATCATCAAATTTATAAAATCCAATACAATATATCATTATCCTATCATTATTATCTTAATATAAGGATCATATCAAGTGTTATATTTACCTTAATCATATGTTCTCTAAATATAATCTTACCCATAAATCAATTGTCTTATCAAATATAACTATTAAACATATTCATGAAAATCCTTAGTGAAAAACAGAAAATGAATACTCCTTAAATAATTCACAATTCATAATTCGTGGATCCAAATACATAAATACTTCAATCCTTCCAATTTAATGGTCAGCATGGAATATGTCATTCTTTGGATTAGAGGTAGATTCTTATGTAAGGGAATTGAGTTGGGTAATTCCTAGGATTTCTTTTTTATGATACATTAATATCCATTTCAATTGGTCACTCTATGCCCCCTTTTCAAGAAGAGATAACATATTCCCCTCCATTTGAAGCATTTTTCAAGGTTCATCTTCCCTTCATCCAAGTATTCAGGAAACCGAATCCTCATTCCTCTATGCTTTGAAAAATATGAACATTTATAAACGTTAATATTCCTACAATGAAATTTTTTTGGAGTTTCATAAAATATCACATTGTTAATCACATATCATGACAACTGATTCATCATAATCACCATATCTTTTTCTATAGTCATAATAAAATTTCCTTTCACAAAATCACCATATTTTCCAACAAAATCAATTTTAATAAAATTCCTTCTTGTTTCATCCATTAACTAATACTAGAAATCACAAGGTGATAAACAAATATCACTAATTAAAACATCATAATTAAGGGAATGTGATTTAAATATATAACATCTTAGTATTAATCATAGGATATCCATCATCATTAAAAAAATTCTATGGGGTTCTTCAATACTTGTCCTCAATGTCTATCCTAGGGTTATGACCCATAATATATATTTTCCAAATCATTATTCATGGTTTCTTGTAAATATCCACTGATTCCAACTGTAAAAGACAGACCCCAAAACCCCAAAGTCGGTGAATTATTTTAATATTTGTCAAGATTCAAGGAATCATGTCCCGAATGACTGATCAGTTTAGTAGTCTATTAAAATAGATTACATGCCAGAATGTTACATTAAAATTTATAACATATAACAAAATATATATAATCATTCAAGAATGACTTTAATCTACTAGATTATCCCAACATATCAATCATAAAACACTTTATTGCATTATAGGAAAATAAAACAAAAGAAATGGGTGATCTCAGTTTCTCAATATGGATAAAAAATATATACAAAGCTATCATAAATAATCATTACCATTTAAGCTAGGGTATAAAATTGATACATGATCCTTTTAAAACGTTACATTTATCATAATATGGAATGAATAAATAAAAATTACCCTGTAAACAAGAAAATTGATATTCTACTAGTCGAATAATAACATTTTAATCAATAACAAATATCGTAATGAGGGAATTCATAATGCCAAATATCATAACAAATAAGTCAAGTCATTGACCAATGACCATTCACAATTATTCATTCATGGACTTATATCATTAAAATAGTTGTCCTCATGAGACCTACCTATGAATAGAGGGGCTATAATGGGCCCCACTCATCACTTATCATGTCCAATTCATTCCACATATGAAAAATTGTGAAATATAACATAATCATTCATATTAAAATTATAATATGAAATGTAAAAACATTATACATAGAGTTTGAATGGTTTAGAAATAGCACTTCCACAGTCAAAAGTATTATAACACTTTCAATATAATATGTTAGATTGTATTATAATAAATCAACCTCAATCAAGAATAATATCCTATTGAGGATGTTGACATAGTTGAAAATGATCAGTAAAACTCTTTAAGATAAATATTATTTTTTCAGGAAATAATTTAAAAGTCACACTATTAATAACCTAAGTCATTTAATATATATTTTTTAATCAAAGTTTCCAATACCAAATTGAATCTTATGAAATTTATTAATATTTTTAAACAATCATTTCTATATAAATAAATCAATAAAATAATTTTGAAAACAGGGAGATTAATAAAATATATTTTGAAATATAAATCATTAAAACATTTAAAATGATGATATATTTAAATATATCATCCCCTAAATCATTAAAATATTCCATTTGATACCATTTTTATGAAAAATTTACATGAATTATATATATTTCCATGTAAATACTTACACATAAAAAATCACAGATAATAATGAGATTGAGGAATTATCCCTTACCTAAGGTCTGATACTCTCTGTACATGTCTAAAACTATTTTATATTGTTTTTAAAAATATTATTAACATAAATAATTATCATAATATTATTTATGATATCATATTATGATTCTTTTATTCTTTTATATTACCTGTTTATTAATAATTTCCTAGTTAAATAAATATTTAGGGTAATAATCACTTTCATTATCATATTGTTTCGATTTTTGATTTTATTACATAGATAATATTTAACATACTTAAAGAATGTAAAATAAGATTTATATGTCATATATATTCTGTATATAAATATATATAATAGATAGATAATGAAAATAGAACACACTGTACATGGAAACGGTATGTTGTACGTATGCATGAACAATGTCTCTGTTTTCCTATCGTATTGAAAGGGAGTAAGTGAATGACATATATGTGTGTATATATATATCGTCCTAGTAGAATTATTATTTAATATATTTAAATCACATTAATAATATTTTTTATTATAATCATTCTTGGATAGTGAACAAGGATGACGAGTCTCATCGTATCGTGGATATAGTAAGTCATTCTTACACAAAAGTAATGACATCATTTACATAATGGTAAAATTGTATGGAATTAGAAGGAATATTAATTTTAAAGAAGAAATATAGTGTTATATGTTTTATTTACTTCCATTATATTCATCATTATACAAATAGAAAATAATGTTTACATGAAAAACAATTTACCCCATGATGTGGAGATGGAAAGTCATACGTACGCACACATGGTGATATTGTTTTTCGTAGGATGGTTAGAAGGAGGAATATAGACTTTACATAATTATACTAGAATATCCTAATATATAATGTACTAGTGTAATTATTATAGTATGTTAAAAAATATAATGTGGAAAATGATGACGAATAGAACATTGAAACAAGTGATAAAACAATGACATCTTTTCGCTTGTCTCCTTTTGATTTTCTAGAAAGAACTTCTTATTATGGATTTCAACCAAAATTGTAGCCTCCATAATAATGCTAGTGAAGTTGTGAGAAGAAATTAAAATTTTTTGGACAAACCAAAAGGCTTTACAGCTGTGAGTTAAATAGAAGGGGAAGTTCCTTTATATAAGATAGGTGATGGGGCACTTTAGGAAACTTTTCAAATATTAATTCATAATAAAATGATTTTTAGTATCTAATAGCTCCAAATTTATTTCTTACGATTATAATATGAGGATGGGTTGGAATCTTCTAAACCAATAGGTTATTGGCATGTTAATTTCATAAAATTAACCTTATCATTTACATTTAACCCTTTTTAAAATTAGTTAACTCTTACCATGCCCTCCTGTATTTTTGTACTAAATGGTTAATATCATTAACAGAAAATTCCAAAATAACCTAAAGTGGTTAATTAATGTAATTTTTATAAATTTAATTGTTATTTGGTTGATCTTTATATTTTTAGGATTTTTATATCATTTAATTAAATAGTATTTATTTCAATATTTCAATTTTCATGAATTTTTAAACTATTTAATACATGATTTTTGTTAAAGTCATAAAAACATGATTCTATTGATGGAAATGAATTAACACAACCCTGATATGTAAATTTTATCCTATAAATTCTTGGATAGCATCAAAATGTTCGAAATTAATTTATTTTAATATTTATAAATTCATATATTTTTATCATTCATTAATAATGAAATAACTACATCATCATTCTGTTATAAATAAATATTATTATCTAATGTATAAAATTTATTAATAAAATACCATGACGTTTTTCATATTTTTATATTTTTAATTACTAGTTAGTTTCAATGATATCTATCATACAACCCTATATTAAAGTGGTTATAGCAAAAGATACATGTTTATGTTATAATTATCATTACATTAAATAAATTATTTTAACATGTCATCATCACACCCAAGTGATACCATGGGTCTAAAATCATCCCATGGATTCCTGAGGTCTGACATATCTGATCCTATAGCATTAGTACATGTGTTAGGGAAGATTAATAATATTATAATATCACTTTTTACCCTTATTTACCTGATTTACCATTTAATAATGGTAAACACAAATAATTACTGATGATATTATTCATAATGTAAAAAAAAAGATAAAAATTTAAACAATTTTTAACTCATAATTCAAAAAATGGAATCCATTTTTCTAAATTCAAAACATATAATTGGAAAAAATTAAATTAAAAATAATTATTGTTGTAAAAACAAGAGTCTATGTATTTTAGAAATAAAAATTATCAAAAGATTTGCATCTATTTGTGGCCAATTTAAATGGTAAATTACATAAAATGATCTAAATTATATTAAACGATAAAAATAATATAATTATACTTTAAAATAACTCAAATTTACAATAAACTGTTTCGATTAAAATTGTTTTTTTCAATTAAAATATAGTATATTTCACTATTCATCAAAATATAAAAGATATGAAAAAAGTAAAAAAAAATTAATCCATACTAAACTTCTCCGTCATTATTCTAAATAATTATATCTTATTAATTAATTAAATATATAAAATTTTCAAATATTTTAATTAAATAGGGTTCTCATTTAAAATAATGAAAATGTTCTTTTTTGGAAAAATACTTCTTTTATTTGAAATATTGAAATTTTCCTTTGATTATATCGATAAATAGACAATATGAATGCTATAATTATATGGTATATATATATATAATAAAAAACGTGGTGTATACTATTAATAACCACTTTTTAAATGTATAGTTTGATAGGTTATGGTGCACTTAATCTTAGTGATGCGTGTAGCGCAAGCTATTGAATTATTAAGATGAAGCGTAATGTGGATGATTGGAGTGTTATAAAAAATACAAAAAAATATTTAAAAGTTATCTAATAAAACAATTTATTATTTTTTGAACATTTATTCTGATAATTTATGTTAAATATTGATATATAAGAGAATAATTCCTAACCAAGTAAGAAAAGATGGTCAACATTACAAGAAAACATTATTTTGTAATAATTGGTACAAGATATAGAAAAAAAATAAAAATAGGAATTCAAATTTAATGAAATTACCTATGGAAAAAATAACCTGGTTTTGATGTATAAAGATAATATATTTCCCCATAGGATACTTAAAAATAAAAAATCTTGAAAAATGATGAGATTGTGAAATAAACCCCTTTTATAGGTCCAACTTCATTTGAATATTTATGAACCTCCATTAAATAAATATTTATTTATTATAAATATACTATATAAGAATATCCCTCTATATCATACAATATATATATTTTCATTATATTTTTTTTCACCTAGTCATAAATTATTCTTTGTTAAACTCCCAATTTTAGGTAATAATGTCGTCAGATTTCATGTATTTTTTTGTTATGTAGTATAATTCCTTGTATTTTAGTCATACTGAACACATATTCAGTATGTTATTTATGATATAAATATAAAAATTATTATTAATATAATTACATATTGTACTTCACAATATATAATGATAGAAAAATGAATGAAACCATTCATGGCGATGGTAGACTGTACTTTTGCATTAATGTTGATTTTCGTTTTTGATAGATCAACCAAAATAAGGATATATAATAAATCTAAATAATAGAATCATTATCCTTACCCATATTTTATATATATTAACTAAATCTCCCCAGATAAATATCATTTTATGTAGAAATTTAAAAAAATTTCACATCAATTCTTGGTGGTTGTAGTCTACATATATAGACAAGAGAGGTTATCTTATTTCATTCGATGGAAAATGAGATTTAGAATGGTGGTTAATTAATCATAATAAAATTTCCATATATTTAGTATAATGAAGTTATTTTTCTATGATAAATACTAGGAATTTAGAGAAGTTAATAGTAGAATTAAAAAAAACAATGCGATCAACGATGATGACTATAAAATTATGGAAAGAACTCCTTTACATATCCCATTAAGGACACTATGTTTGGAAATTGTGGTACCAAAACTCCACAAGAATGTGGATAAGGTTGTATAGTAGAGAAATTTATAAGGATTGTAAAAGTTATATTATTCAATGTGGTTAAATGAATAGAGGGAATGTGTATCCTTTTATATGGGAATGACAAGACACACTGGAATTGCAATTAACATTAAAATATAACAAAGTAACAATGAATAAAAATTCATGGAAATGGAAAGATAATTGAGCCTATGTTATTATATAGATCTAATGTCATAAAAATAAAGTATTTTTTGGTTTATGTTGTATTTGATACAACATCTTTAAATATAACCCATTAGAAAATATATTATAACTATAACCACCATAACAACTTCTTCAATAATAATGTGTTATAATTTCACTTTTAATAGATAAAATAGTTCTTAAAGGAAATGGGCTTTAATGTTTAATGAATATATTATCCTATACTATTAATTATCAAATATTATTATTTTAAATTATTTTAATTTGATATTTTACTCATAAAATTTTGTTATTTTCATTTCTGAAACTATTCATTTTATTTTACCTTAAAGTCACCAAGAATCTAATGGAACTGAATCTAATCCATTAAAAATTACATTATATGATATATTCATTTATAAAAATATTGTAAAAATTTTATTCAAAATTGTATCACATTTGATATGTTATATATAATTTAATTTATTTTCTCATTATTCAAAAAACAATGTATTTATGTTTTACTATATTTTTAGGTAATTATATTATCTCTAAAAATTAGAAATATATTGTGTCATAAGAGTAATTTCATAATAAAAGAAATATCTATTAATATTAACAAAAAATGTTTTTTACAATGTGAATAAAAAATATATATGTAAATTCAAAAAACTAAAATATTTTATTTCAAACACGTAATTAATTTTGTGAGATATAATTTTTATAATTATCACATATTAATTTAAATATATGTGCACAAAAAAATAAGTAATTTTTTTAGAAATATTATAGTTCCTATACATAAAAATGGATTAATTATTATCCCATTGAATGAAAAATGTTTTAGGCAGTATATAAAAAATTTTAAAAATATATAATATATATATTTATTTAAAATAATTCTCCAATAGTGAAAAACTTTATTTATTAATATAAAAAACTCATTCATGGATAAAAATTTATTTTAAAATAATCACATTTACCTTTCAATGAATTTTATTCTCAGTTTTTATCAACTAAAAAATAATTAATTATTTATAAAAATAAATATTTCATAATTTGGTTAATCATATTTCTACAATCCGATTATTTAGTTTATATTATAATTCTCATATTTAAATAATATCTTATTAGTAGGTCTTGGTTCATTGAAACAAAATATTTCATATAACAATATTTATAGAATAAATTAAATTTATTTTTATAAAATGAAATTAAATATCAATGTATTACACATGAACCAAAATATTTCAATATCAATTTTTATCACATTCCTACATCAGATATATACCATCTCCTAAAATATTATTATAAAAAATAAATAGATATACTATGAGATATCAGTCAATTAATTATTATTGTACACTTGTTACATCATTCATACACAAGTACACTAATATATTCCAATAATGGTATTACCTATTTAACCTCAAGTGAACCCCCAAATATGATAAAAGACTCCATTTTCAATATGGTTTATATAATGTTGCCATCGAGATACTACACCATTGTATTATAAGAGTAGTATTTTATGAAGGATAAAAATTTTAATATATACATCGACAATTAAAATAAACATATTATAATATGAATGAAATCATTCTATTATAGATTTTAAAAATACACTAATAGTAATAAAGACTCATATTCATTCCATCACACTGTAGATATCCCACAATATTGATCCCATATTCAATACATAAATAAAACCCTTGTATTAGTCTTTGATAGTATCCTTGATCCAAAACCCATCCACCTCCAAACATTATAATGTCTTTCCTTTTAATAAAACAAAACCTAGATCACTACCCACCAAAAAACTGTGATCAATGAGACCTACTAGGGTACCCTTTTGATGTGGCCACTAGATATGCGTTTTAGTATGACTCCATTGGGAACCTCAAAGGGAATAAATTGAAAACACTTAAGGAAGTGTATATATATTTTACATTATCATTTGAATAAATAATTCTTGTAAAAAAAATTACATAATCAAAATTGATCTTCAAGTTCAAACTACGAAATTGTGGTCTTTAATACTTATTGGGATTAGGGCCAGTGTATATGTGCATGTCACATCAATCATGTAAGTTGCTATGTTTTATCTTAGATTTTATTCTAATACATAAAACCTTATTAAATAAATGTCATGATATAATTGATCTTAAGTGACCACCAAATGAAAATATTGACATTTCTGGAACATTATTACCCACCAGTGGGATATATACTAATATATGAACATGATAAGTAATTTTGGATATGTATACCCATAATATGAACAATAATGAGACATACATGGTGAAATAAACCTATAAATGGTATATAATAAGTTAGTAGGGGAAACATATGCACCTTGAGTACAAATATACATATTTCTAGGTGTTGCATCCACTATACTGAACTATCTACATGTCTTTATTACTTGGGTTTATCATATAATTTTTTTTCATGGTCACTCACTTATAAATTTTTTTTTTGTAGAACACACAAATGAGGTCATAGGTACATATAAATACATACAACATACACCTAGGGAAATCATATTCTCTATCATTCTTGACATGCATCTATTTAGAGTAACCCATTTGGATAACATTATAAATTATTTCAATGTGATCCATTTGGATAGCATTATAAATTTTTTCTTTTATGAAATTTTAAAATATGGTCAAATACCATCTAAAAATCAGTAGGAAATAATTTATTTTAAGAAATAATATTTTTGAAATCATCATAGAAAAAATGTATAAGGAATTGAATGGTAAGAACTCTAAATGAAAATAAAAAAATAGTATCACATAAAAAATGACTTTGTTGTTGTTTCAATATTCAATAAGGGGGGGGGAATGGAAATAAAATATGTTAACCATATTCTCAACCAGTAGAGAATAAATAGTTGCATTTAAATAATAATAGGGAATATTATTTACTATAATGAATCTCTTATCCTAAAAAATCCTAAAACAAATGCGATTTTAACATAAAACCATTTCATTTTTGGTTAATTTTCAATCTTAATCCCAATAAATGAAAAAAAGAAGAAATATTAAATGAATATAAATAGATTCATGAAATAAAATTATAATGGGATTTATATAAAACTCATAAAATTATATTATTGAATATCATAAGTAAATGGCCCATTGAATGTAATTTTTTATGAATAACCCTTTAAATGATCATATAAAAAAATAGAGTTAATCTATGCAGAGATTTTGGGTAAAAAATTTATATAAAAAAAACAATTTGGAATACATAAAAAAAACAATTTCTAGATCAATTTTTTAAGGAAAATATCATAATGGAGATAAGGTATGAGATTTATTAAAAATGATATGAAATTGAGTTTAGAGTCCCTTTTAACAATGGTAACATTAAAATCATATCCCATAAGGTTAAATAATTCAATATAAAATTTAAACAAGTTATTTATTAATTATACTATAGAAAATGGGGTAATATATAAATTATATCAGTGAATTTAGGTGTATAATAATAATATATGCCACAATGAATATAAATAGATGAAATATCCATTTATTATTTTTTATTCATAGGATCAAAACTCTATGTGTTTTTTATCCCAATAGTTTCAACAAATTTACTAATAAATGAAATTCATGGTAGTTTCATACAATATACAATAAAAATATACAATCAATATGACTTATTTCTCAAATAAATTGAAATTGAGGTGAGAAACTCTTACATGGACCCTAGGAATTCCATGTGAATTTTTAACTATTTTATGATCAGATTAAATAAATTGTATTATTTATTAAATAAAAATTTCTATTTAATTACCTTAATATTTCATAATTTGTTTAATTTATATTAAATTAATTAATAAGTACTTAACCTATTAGTTTTATGGCAAGTATTTTGATGATTTTTGGTTCATTATTTCAAAAGTGATTGAGTGTGTTGAGTGTGAAGAATGAGGTCATTTTTTTAACATATAAATAATAATAAATAATTAATATTTATTATATATATATTCAAAAATCATAATTTAAAAACCAATTATGAAATATAGATTCGAAAAATAATTTATGTTACAATATTGTGTACAATATATTGTACGTACACATATGTAATGCATCAATTTTTCAACGATCATTACAGATATAAGAGATGTGATATTTTTTAATTGAATAATTTTATTATTATCATATATATTAAAATAAATAATTAAATATCTATATATATATCATTTTGTGTTTTTATTATTAAAAAACAATCACATCACATCGTGGAGGCGGTAGTCCACATGCGATGATCAACTTTATCATTTTACATTATCATTAATTCATCATTTTCATTTTCTGAATAAACCACATTATGGATTAGTGGGAACCTCACAGTACCAGATTCCAAATTTTAAAAACCACAAACCTAAACATCATTATGGATTCCAAATTCACCCCGAAACATCAAATTTCAAATTTCAAATTCATGAAATAGGACACATCATCATTACCCCAGGCCATGATCCACCTTGAGCCATCCCAACAGAATCGCAATCAACACATTATTGTCATCTCATCACTGGAAATTAGAGACCACAAAAAATATCTTTGTAGTTGTATAAATCTAAAGACCATCGAAATGGAAGGGACATTCAAATTGAACTAAAGACCAAAACCAGAAGATCCCCGAATCGACTGACCTTCGACATCACCATCAACACCAACATCCGGAACCACTCAGAAAGAAACATCAATGAAACCATAAATCAGATATGTAGAACATGTAACAAGATTCTCATGATAAAATTGACTCCGGACACGTCTGGAGCACAGAGGGCCACCAAACCACACATCCCAAAACCTCGTAGATTCCGCCGCTCCAGATCTGATTGGGAGAGGCACTGAGGAACATGATGTCAGACCAGGGTTGAGCGACTGGGGACCCCGAACGATGCCATCTACTAAGGGGAAGAAAACCAGTAGTAGGAATAACGATAGAAATCCAACGCCGGAAGCACCTGGGAAACCATCGACTGCCGAAACACATGGACCAAAACCACTATGATCCGATGCTCCATCTTCGACCTGGAGAGTATTAGGGGAACATGAGGTCAGATCAGGATTTGAACGGCCAAGGACTTCCGCAGCAAACCGCTGACACTTGGAAGATCGAAGGATCAATTTGGGAAATCCCCTTCCAGTGAGCCCTAGAGAGAAGAAAGGAACGGGCCACCGGGCAGAAGGAAAGAATGAGAAAAAAGAATAAGGATGAAAGGAAGGGTGAGATGGAAAGGGGTGTGGTATAAATCCATCATCGCGTGGAGGGCCGCGAAAACCCTAGAAACAAGAGGAAAGAGGCAAACTAGGTGAATGGGGCGCCATCAGATCTAATTCAGCATGATCATTTTTCATTATAAAAAGTTAAATTATATATAATATTTTAATAAAGATAAATATCTCATAAATATAATAACTATCTATTATATATCACAAATATTATTTCAGTATATCCTTATTAGATTTCATGTAATGAATTAGTGAAGACCAAATCACGTCACTTCATAAGGTGGTTGTTCGAAGTAAAGACGAGCGACGTTATTGTACCCCCATAGAATGGAATGTCGAAAATATATAAGATATTATAACAAAAAATGTGTAAATATGAAGAATATTTCATATATATATATACATTAAATCGATCATTGATACAATCTACCAGAGGTGATGATGTAAAATTAATGACCTCGGTTCATAAGGCAATATTCCTCCTAACACCCAAGTGATGATTTTATATCTAATATTCTGTAAGGGAATACCGATATAGGATAGGAATTTAAAATAATAAGATATTATTATTTGGTATAATTTCTTTTAATAATACGTGAATATTTTAGAATATCTCAGGCATGTAGAAGATGAAATAAATTAAAATTGTATGAGTATACATTATACATCCTCTTCAAAGAACCTCTTTAGGTTAGTACCAAATTTTTTGTACAATTGATATATGATGAATTAGTATTAAATTATGTAGTTATGTTTGTATTTAATATATGTGGGGTTTTTTGGGATGATCAAAATGGATATTAATGTTTGAATAGAAGAGAGAATGGGTTGCCTTTTATATGTGAGGGAAGTGGTACAAATGAGATTTTTGAAAAAGGGTAAGTTTTACACATGCTTTCACCTGAAAAATTGCAAATAATAAAAAAATTCATTAATTGTGCATTATAAAGTTCAAATATTGACATATAACCGATTTTATAAGAGTTTTTGGCCATTGTTTTCCTTATATACTTTGTTTAACCCCATATTAAACATGTTTTCTCATTAACTAGGATAATTTGTTTTCATTATTTATAGTATTAAATATAGTAAAATTAAATATGGAATTAATAGACACTATATCTTTTTATCCCTCCAAATTTGGAAAAAATTATACAAAATACAATTCACATAAGTGGAAAAAATTAATTAAAAATTAAACTTCCAGACCCAATCAAAAAGCAGGTATTCATTTAGTGTATTTCTCAAATAGATATGATTTTATATTAAAACTATCAATAATAATAATTATTATATGAATAAATATTAATATTTATTAAAATATAATATACACAAATTTCAATTACATCATTCATCCATACGGTTTTTTAATACATTAAAAATGATAAATATCCCTATTTTTCACCCTTCACTAAAATAATAGATATTTTCTAAAATGAAAATAATTTCTCTATAATATAATATTTTATATTTTATATTAAAAAACTAATTTTATCAAAAAAAATCTAAATATCATAAAACAAATTTTTATATTATGTCTTCGAAAATATAAAAAAAATTATTATAAAGACATATTGTTCAAGAAAAAAATTTAATTTCTAAAAATTCATTAATACTTTTTAAAAAAAAAATAAATTATATTGTGGTTGAAATTTATATATATAATTTTAAAAGTGTATTTATTACAATTCAAAACATCCAATTTAGCATTTATTTTATAATGGTTTTATATTTCACAGGCTGTTTAATTTCGGTGATCCGTGTTCAATACGCTATCGAACGTAATGTGCATATTTTAAAATATCAATGTATAACATTATTCTCTACCCCCATTGATAAATTCCATCTTATAAATATAGATATGAACATAATAATCAATGAATGGAAATTTTGAAATACTTTTGTTCAAAACTGTAATCCTAAAAAGGGTTAACAAAACATCCTCTTGATAATAGTGAAAGAGATATATTATTTTCATCATTAATAATACCTAACTAGGATTAAGGTAGGATAATATAGGTGGTAATTTGTGATGTGGATATGGAATAAAATAAAAATTCTGAAATAATTATGGGTAGTTAGATGGATCACTGATCATAAGAAATGGAATGATCTATATATTGTTAGAAACCACAAAACCATAAAGAAAAGTGGTCTAAAAAGGGTTATTGGTATCATCTTGATTGACTGTAATATGAAAAAATAGATAACCTTTTCCAAGAATATATAATTTTATTTTTTATCTATAATTGGATCAATGGGAAATATACATTCTTGATGAGTACAATATCATTTTTTATCAATTTCCACCACAAACTCATTTTTTTCCAAACCATGAATGTTAATGAAAAAATATTTTTTTCCAGAAGCACTAAAAGATACAAATAAAGGATCAACTAGCTATTAAAATGAATAAAATTTATTCCTCCAATCATTATAGACATACAAAAACCGAATGGTTATCTTATGATAATTTTATTCCCAAAATTAATAAACCTTCACTTGATGAAATTATACATTAATCTCAAACATAAATTATAATACCCTATGTTTAAACTAAATCATTCAATAAATAACTGTCCTTATACCGAAAATAATGTAAATATTTTAAACATTAAATAGTTTTTTAACCTCAATCGTTATATCATAACGTTCATAATATAAGAACAAAAATATAAGAATGCATTCTAACATAACATTAATCACCTAGTCACCAAATATGCTTTTAGTCTCATGATCATATGTAAGATAAAATTTGTGTCCACATAATTATATCAATATACAAGATCCTATAAAACCTATTGATTATTAATAAATTGATAAATTTTTCAATTAAAATTAAAATTATAATTCACATTTAGCCAACGATTTACATATTCTTTAACCCAATAATATATCTCTTAAAATATCACAACTCAACTAAAAATATCATTATAAATATTCAAAAGTGGTTTCTAAAAATTGAAAAAATTATTGACCATAAAACTATTAACCAATGATGAAATCCATAATTATAAATATAAAATCACATGAAAACATCATAATCTCTAATTCTATATAAACCATCTTCTAATAACAACTATAACATCCCTAAAACTACACTCATGGATTCTTTTCTGAAATCCTAAAAATTACTTTTCAAGATTGGATACCAATAATGGTTACATAATTATCAAAATCAAAATAAAATAAAAATGAAATATTATATCACTTACATTATCATATACAATTTAGGTTTAGTGATTTATAAAATGTATACAAACTCTTAACATCATGGATTCATAGATTACTAGTTTATAATGAATAACATTATATCCCATTATACTCAGCTATTCATATTTCATATAATCTCCTCATTGTCATTAATTTGAATTCTTTATATATATAATTCATTCAAAATCATTATTTATATCACTCTATACAACAAATATAAAAATTTCGAGCTCAAATTCTTTGAATGGGTCATCATAATTGTTAACGCCTTAATGTCTTCATTGAAAATAATGTTAGTATATTTGTATAATAAAATAATAAACCTGCATGAGAATAAAAAAAAATCATAGCCATCAATAACTAAATTAGAAAACATGATATCATGGTATTTCACTTTAATAAATTAATGAATCTGTAAATTAAATAATTCATAATCCATGTGATATCAATATTAATCAATGGAATAATTTATAAACTATAGAAAATGACAAAAATTGTTTCAATCTTGGAAAATAATCATCACCGAACCAAAAAAGGACCCTTACAGTTTGAATAACCATTTTTAATACATATAATATAATTTTATAGGTAACATAATACATAATGAATACATTGGGGAACTATGTGGATGCACCCATCATATAAGCTATATCAGGATCACTCGATGCTATTTAGATGATCTAATTATATAACAGTGTATAAAAAGCATATTTAATATTTTGAGATCATTCATTCCATCATAAAACTCATAAAAATAGTATATATTCCATTCCAAATATTATTTACCCAGGTAAAAGTAATAGGTTCCATGATAATCTCTTCGAGACCAGATTAACCCATGGAATTGAAATGGGTTCCATAACACTCTCCTTAAAATTTGATTAACGCCCTAAAAAGTAATGAGCACCATGAAAATCTATTTGAAACATGATTAACCATTGAAATATAATTGGTAACGTATAAATCGATTTGAAACATGATTAACCATTGAAATATAATTGGTAACATTTAAATCACTTTGAAACATGATTAACTCATTGAAATAAAATATGTTCCAAAAAAACATTGAAACATGATCATCCGGTTTAAAAGAAATGATTTACACAATAATCTGAAAATTATCTAGAAGATGAATATAGATGGAATCAATATAAAAAATACTCGTTGAAGATTAACTAACATCATGGTATATTTTCATTGATGAATATAAATGTAACATAAATATTATTATAAAATCATTGAGAAATAACCTTTTCACTTTGAAAATCATTTTTAAATTCTAAAAATTCACCAATTAGTTTGAAAACCAATTTCACTAATAGAAAACATCAATCCATATAATTACTAGGACATATAAATTAATCATTTTTATATTGGTAAAATATATTCTTGTTAAAAATAAACATTTCTTCTAATAAATTTGTAATGGTAGTCAATGTCGCGAATTGCGAAAACATTAAAAATATTCCTTTCAAAAAATACTAAAATAATTTCAATGTCTATGTAAAAGGGATTTATAAAATATTTTATTTATTGGAATTATAATAATAAAACATGGATGAATAAATGGATGTTGTGTATAATGATATCAATCCAAAAGAAAATATAAGAATAAATACCACATACAAATGATATTGTTTATTTTCATTAATCAATGAAAAATGGAATATAAATCAATCATTATTAAAAAAATATTAACTATTTAATGATATATAAATATGAATCATGAAAAATACGAATATATGATTTCCCCTAATATAACCTTTAATATAATGAATCCCGAAGGAAAAAAGATTGTAAAAAAATTTCATCTACATTTTGCTAACTTTTTAACAATACGCTCAATAAATGAATAAAATAAAATGAAACATTAAATGATCATAATGAGATTCATGAAATGACATAAGAATTTCATCATATACATCTCATGAAATAATATATGTTCATAGCATAATCATATGTTAAATATGAATGGAATTTAGTGAAATTAACCATTACAATGTTCAGATAAATTTATTTAGAATTAATCAATCGATATATATGATAAAAAAACTGAAATCAACAGAAGAAATATGAAATATAAAACAAAAAAAATTTATATCTATTGAAACCTAATAATACCATTATTAACTTAATTAATAATAGTTTTTTCCTATCAAAATAAATTTAGTTATGAAACCCTTTACCACTAAGTTACATTCAAATATGATCCCAAATTATAAAATAATTGAAGTTGAAACATAATAGAAAATAAAATATAATGTATTCATGGTATTTCATTTAAAATGGTATTTATATACATTTTATAATATAAATTTGGTGTATAAAAAAAAATAAGTCTCAACGAAGGATACTTTTGGAGAAATCTCTTATTTCAATGTTAATATCAATATCAAAACCTTGTGAAATATGGAGCATAATATTTGTTTTTAAAACAAAATAATTAAAAATAAAATTATATTAAAAAATCAATTATATATAAAAATAAAATAATTTTTTTTGTTATTTTGGTATGCATATCTCGGAAATAAAAATTGGGACAAGAAACTCATACCTAGAGTAAAAAATGTTACATTTTCATTCTGTAACTCTTCTATAATGTGATTATATAAATTATTTGAATTATTTAAAAATTACAACAGGTTTGATACCTTATAATTCAATAATTTATTTATTTTAAATTAATGAAACATTAAAATACATAGTAAGTTAATTTTACGTCAGGTTTTATGAGGATGTTTGGTTCTTTGATTCAAAATTAAATTAGTGTGTATTGGATGATAAAAGTTTACATTTTTAAAAATATACAGAATAATAATGATGAAATATTTATCATATTTATACATATATTATACCACTAAAAATATTATGTAAATGTAGTTATGAAAAATTAACTATGTTACAATAAACTTGATAGTAGGTCATACGTACCCATTAGTAATGTTTCCATTTTTCAGCTGTCATTAAGAAATGATGTTATGTTATATTACACCATTACAAAATGATAATAATACTATTAATACCTTATTATTTTTATAAATAGTTGTATATATATCATTCATGTTTTTTGTTTATTGAAATTGAATCATATCCCGTGGTGGAGGAGGTAGTCCACACATGGGAACGAATGATGTTATCATTTTTATGTTTAAGAAGGTAAATTATATATAATATATTTATAATGATAAATATTTTTATAAAAAAAATTTATTAATATATATGGAATTTATTTACTTTATTTATTTTCATTCTATTCTATTTATAGTGTTAGTGTGAAGTGAATCATATCGCTTAGTGAGGTAGTAGTATGTTGTAAAAATATGTGATGTTTTCTCATCCCATACAGAAATGAAAGTAATAAGTTATATAATATATAATCAATATAAAAAAATTAAAATTTTACAAATATAGTATAATATATATATACTTTAAAAAAGATATTTTAAGAATATATGTGAGGCTTTGATTAAAAACATTTGACATCAGTTTGTGAGGTGGTAGTTCTCCAGACAAATGAATGATGATTTCATAACCAATTTTATCGATGAAGAAAATGAATTATAATATAAAATTAAAATAATAATAAACAAATAAATATATCAAATACATGTGTTATTATTTTATAATACATGATAAAAATTTAATGGTTTTGGAAGAATAAAAAAATCCCCAGTTAAGCATGATACCACTTCTTCAGACATCATCCTTATATAAGTACCAAAAGGAATTATATCGTGGATTTAAATTCTAAATATACAATATAGGTAATTGGTCGGTAATTTAATAAGACCCATTGGAAAATAATAGCTAATAAAAATGGAGTTTATGGTGTTATGTGAACATGAGATGGGGTGTCTTAATTTCTGTCAGTTAAGTGGCATAGATAAAATTATTTAAATGAAAAATGTCTACCCCAATTTTTCAGAAGTGAAAAGGAAACAAAATGTAAAATTATTGAGAAATATATATGATAATGTCTCTATATTACTTTCTAATATATTTTATCAATTTTTTTGGCCATTTGGATCAATATAAGTTTAGTTTTACCCCTAATAAACTCGTTTACATCATAACATCATTAAATAAATTGTTTTTTTCACCATTAATTATGTTAAAAATATGAATTGAATATATTGGATAATTTAAATTAATATTATTACTAATATGTATTCCATTTTCTGAAATTTTATTCAATGAAATGGAAATTTTTAATTTAAAATTAAACACTTAGCCCGAATCAAAAAATTGTTTTTCTAAATGGGTATTTTCAATAAAATAAAATGATATATTAACCGGTGACAAATAATAATAATTTTATGAATCCCAATTAATAATTATTAATATAAAATATAAAAATATAGTTTTTATTAGCCCAAATTATCAATTTTATTAATTTATTATAAATGAGAAACATTATGTACACTTGAATATTTTATTGAAAACCCCCATTTTAAAATCTAAATCGAATCTTATTGTAAAATCCAATATAAATATGATTCAAATGTAATTAAGTGGATTAAAAGTAGCTATATAATAATTATTTTACCTTAGGTAATATGGAAAACAAAATTGGAAATTTAAATTAATTAATTTATATAAAGTAAATTTTTTGAAAAAAATTATGTACTGTAAACAATTTACAGAAAAATCTGTATTTTTTTGGAAAATAACAAATCTTTATCCCAACGTTATTTTATGTAATTATTTTAAAATTTAATTTAATTTCAAAAAATACATTTATTTATTTCTCTAAAAAATATTTATCTTTCCAGCAGAAGAAATGTTTTTTAGAATGTAATTTTTCTAAAGAAAATTTATTTACTAATCCGTAATTGATTATTTACAAATCATTTATCAATAATTTATATTTAGTAAGAAATTTTTAGATTTATATTTCATAATGTTTTTAATAATATTCATACCCATGGATTTAAATCAAGGTTTTAAATGTTTTATATTTTCTATTTATGTTCGGTGATGCATGTTGAATTTGTTATCCAATATAATGTGTTTATTTTAATATCTTTTGGTGGTTCAAAAACAATGTGATTACGTAATTGAAATAATATTATTATTTTATCCTAGGCTTAAGTTCCTAAGGAATATATTAATATGGAGGAGAAATAATTTAAAATAATTTAATTACATTTTTCAAATTTGGTTTTAAATACAATAATATTTATTACATTGAATATCCTTTTAAAAATGAAAACATAAAGATTTTTTAAAATTATATTTTATTAATTAAAAATCCAAAAAATATAATTGAAAAATATAAAATAATGTTATGTAATTATATTAAATTTAATGGTTATAATTTTTGAATAATTTTTATACCATATCATAACATATAGTGTTCTCGTATAACATTGAATTTTTAATAGATTTTATATTGAAAATGATTGGTGTTGAGCACAAAATATATTTAATATAAATTATCTATGAAACAAATACTTTATTTAATTTTAACGTAAATGTATGGGAATTTTGAAAAATTTAGGGAAGTGGATTTTTCATTACATTGTTATTTTTACGTGTCATGAGTAACTAATAGATGGGATTAAGAGAATTTAATGTATATTACCTCCAAAACCTATATGAAATAAAAAATGAGGCATTTAAAGGTGATAAATATACCCAATAAAGGAAAATAATGATAAAAAGTAATGATTGTATATCTATGTAATGATTTTGGGAATGAAATATCTAAAAAATAACATAATGAATGGAATGTTATTTTTCAATATTATAAACCAATTTTAAATACCATCGTATACTACAAGAACATGAGATAATATTTTATCGATAAGAATAATGTCTCAATACATTGAATAAACATAGTATATAGTGAATATCAAATTAGATAAGGGATATTTTGACAACACCTTATTTATATGATTATTTGTATTGTATTAATGGAAAATAATGTATTGGATAGTTTTAATAAAATATATAGAGGAAATGAAAAAAAAATTATTATAGAATGGTATCCTCATTTCTAATAGGTATTATAGGATACCAATGCATTACCCAAACTCACCGTGATTTGAACTCCCATTACAATTCCACGGCCATAAGGTCTTCTGACCGGAAGGCCTTAGGTGAGTATCCAAACATCACATTATAGTCGTAGTGTTCTTATCATGATTCCCCATACCATCAGACATTACATTGGAATTCCAAAATAGGAAGACACTGAGTACCACCCATCATTAGACCACTTCTGTGTAGAGGGTCAGATAATAGGTTCCAATTCACCCATCGATCTATCATTATTCCAACATAGGTTTTTTAGTATGTATTCATTCCCAACTGCCTAACAATATGTGTCACTTTACATGTTTGGTCACCATCATTCACACTATGTTTCCCCACCACTTTATGAATCATATCATTGTGAATCCCAATTAATTTTCATGGAGGAGTAACCCACTATCCCAGAAGTTTTAAGGCCAATTGATAACTACGAACAAACATATAACCCTTTCAAGCTTCTCACTCAACAATAATGTATATTATGGATTACATTATCCCCAAAATAGCAAGGTTACTCAAATTTGAAATAAATAATGATTTATGATCTTCCAGGTTTTGTTCTTGGATGTTATGTCTATAGTTTTAAAAGAATTACAACATATCAGGCATATTTCTTTAACATTGACAATCATAATGTGATTTTTTAATAATGGGTTAAATTTTTATATTTTAATTGGAGACGAATAAAAATAATAATTTCATTAATGAAATATCTTAATTGATTTTTTTCATAATTATCAATTATGAATGTAATATAGCATCCTTTTTATTGATTGAAAAATCCACCCAATCATGAATATGTATAAATTTACAAATAAGTATATATATATATTGTTATAGAATTAAAATAATGTTATTTTATATATACATATGTGTCATTTAGATTTTATTAAAATGATAAATCCTAAATATAATGTATTAGAGAAAGAATTTAATAAGAATATATTATGAATAAAATGATACATATTATTAAGAGTCCATTAATCCTTCCTAAAAATCCTTTATTTTCAATTCTATTGAACATATTCTATTAACTAAGGGATCTGATACTCGAGATAATGTTATATGAAATAGAATTAACTAAAATTACCCTATACAATGCATCCATAATTTTTTATAGAATTGGCATCTCCTACTATATAATATAAGATCTTTGTCTAAGGGGATTTCCTTGGACTTTACAATAATTCCCCGACCCTAGTCACCTAGATTCAGTGCATTATTTAATAACATTGGAATGATCACGAGAGATTGAATCCCAAAAGTCCGATCATTTTAGTAGCCTTGGAATTACTAGATATATACATAAGTTTTACATTACATTATGAAATAAAAAACAACAAAATTGTTTCTCCTGTGAACAAAATCATATCTTGTACCGTAACTCTTCTTGTTAATTGTAATATACTACTTCACATCCTTGAACTTTTCCTTGGTCGAGATTACATTAACCTTATCTTCTTCGGGTGGTTCCATTTGATTATATAGAAATGGACCCTTAGGATAGAATTATGATGAATGTAAAGACTCTAGGTAGATGTGATCGATGCTTTGAGGATTTTTGAGTGAGTTATGGCCGAGCCAAATGGCTTTTGAGATGTGATTTTGAGAGAAGGGGAAGTACGCTTCTATAAGAGGGGTGAGGGTCACTTTTAAGTAAATTTGAAATATTATTTTGTTGTAAAATAATTTTTGATTTCTAGTAGATTGAAAAGGAATTATTTTAGAGGCTATGGTGGGGATGGGTCAAAAACCAATCAACCAGTAGGTTTTAGATAGGTTTCATTCACCATATTGACGTTCTCATTTAGATTTAACTCTTGGTAAAATAATTTAACTTTTACCACATATTCTTGTATTGTAATAATAAATGGTTAATAATCATACTATAAAAATCCATGGGAACCCCAAGTGGTTCATTATGGACATATCTAACATTAACTAAGTCCTTTGGCCGAACCATATATTTCTAAGAATATTATATCATTTAATAATATTATATTTGTTTTAAAAACTCATTTATGTAAATTTTGACAATATTTTCTATTATGTTTTATAAAAACTCATTAAATCTTTATCACATCAATGAAAATTTATTTAATCAACCCTAACATGTAATATTAACCAGTAAAATTAGTTTAATTCTTCAAATGTTTAAATTAATATTTTTTTGGATTTTTATAATATCAATTAGTTTAATCGATCATTAATAAGGTAATTACTGCTTCTTCATTTTGTCATAAATAAATTTAATTATTTAATGTATAAAAATTATATATAAAATACCATTATATAAGTAATATGTTTAACTTTATAATGAATATTTATAGTTGAATTTATATTATGTCTAACCCCATATTAATAAAGTAGTAGTTATTAAAATTTCAATTTACCACTTTTAACTCATCATTAAATAAAATAATAATAAATATCGTAACTTAGTACAAATGGATCAAAGAAGATATTATTTTATTATTAAGATTTATTTTGGTGCAAATAAACTTATCAATTAGTATTAGGACATGTGATTGGGTAATTATAATATCATTTTTACCTTAAATTACCAGATTTACTTTTAACCATGGTAAATCAAAATCAAAAGTTACCATTAACCAACAATTATTTTCATCCTATTGAGAAAAATTTTATTTACTAATTTCAACCTCGTCTCTTGGATTTTTGAAATTAAATTCATAGAATCGATAAAATTGTGTTTTATAAAAATTTACAAATGTTCCAAGAAGGTGGGTAAATGTTGTTAAAATGTTCAATAAAATGTTATACATATTATTTTGTATAAAATAAACCCAATGTATTAAATTGAACAAATATAGTTATTATGTATCTATTTTTACATAAAATAATTTTAAATAAAATAAATAATTAGTCGGTTTTTAAATAATAATGCAATGTTTTTCCCTTTTCATAAAAAATTGAATGTTTTAATAAAAATAACAAAAATTCACCTAGAGATAAGTTTGTAATTCCAAATTCAAAAATGATTTCTATTTTACCAAATTAAAACCATATAATATTTATTAATTAATCTAAATTTAATTGTCATTGTCAAAACTAGAAAGCGGGTTTTTGAGAAATAAAAACTATCTAAAGATCCATAAGTTATTAAGTCCAATTTAATTGTAAAATTACATCAAATGACATAAATTATATTAAATGATAAAAATATAATCTAATTATTCTTTAAATAAACTTAAATTTTATATTTAACACTATAATTTTTTTTGATTAAAAATGTTGTTTTAATAGAAATTTAGTATTTGTCACAATTCATCAAAATATGAATGTTATCAGAAATGTACCAAAAATTTAACCAAATTTAATTTTTATTTATTATTTCTAAAGGAGAAAGTTATTTTGTCAAATTGATTATATAAAAGTGTCAAATATTGGATTTAAAAAGGGGTTTCCATTTAAAGGCTCTTAAATTTTAGTTTTTTGAAAGACACTTCTTTTTTCTAAAAATTTAATTTTGTCAGTATATTCTGTCTAATAAACACAAAATATGAATGTTAAAATTATATAGGATATATATAAAATTAAAAAAGTGGTTAATGATATTCATAACATCTTTTTAAATTTCTAGTTTGATAGGTCATGAAGTAGTTGAACTTAGTGTTGTGTGTAGCACAAGCTATTGAATTACTTTAAAGTGATAATGTAATATGAAATCATGGGGTGTTACATTCTCCCCCATTCAATAAATTGTGTCCTCACAAACTGAAATTTTTTTCTGAAAATAAAAGGTTGAAAATAGAAAATACCTTTTTGGATAACCCAAATTAGAAAATAGGGTTACTAATTATTTTTCTTAATAATAGGAAAAGGGAAATGAAAAGGTCACCTCCAAATTAGGGTTTAGAATGTGAGAAAATTGGTGGAAATTATAGAAACCTAATTGGAGGAATAACATAAATATTCATAGGGAGTGATTGAGGTAATAAATCACAGAAAAGTGAAAAATAAATAGAAAATTCAGGGCCCCAATTCCATAATAATATCATCGGTTTAACAAAACGTAAGGAATTTGGATAACAAATTTACTATTAACACATTTTTTCCTTTAATAATCCAATTTAATTTTAACCGTGGTAAATAAAATTCAAAATATTCAATTCCCCAAAAAAACATTCATCATATTGAACCAAATTTTACTTACTGATGTCAACTGTGTATCTCATATTTTTCAAATTAAATTCACAAAAGCTGCAAAATTATGTTTTAGGCAAACTTGTAAATGTTCATAGAAGGTGGGTAAAAGTCGTAAAAATGTTCAATCATAAATTATACATCTAAATTTATTATAAAATAACTCTAATTAATTACATTTAAATAATATATGTATCATGTATCTATTTTTAATTAAAATAAATTTATATAAAATAAATAATTATTTTAATAAGAAGTCAGGTTGTAAATAATAATTCAGTGTTTTTCACTATTCATAAAAAATTGAAAGTTTCTAGAAAAATACAAAAAATTACCCCAAATATAATTTTGATCTTGAAACTTCAAAAATGATTTCTATTTTACCAAATTCAAAACATTTAATTAGAATTAAATAACCTCAAATTAAATCCCGTTTTCAAAACCATAAATCGGGTTTTTGAGAACTAAAAACTATCAAAATATTGATATGTGTTTATGAACAATTTAAATTTAAAATTACATGTAATGACCTAGATTATATTATATTATAAAAATACAATCTAATGATAACATAAAACCACTCAAATATAAAATTTAACAGTATAAATTATTTTGATTAACAAAGTTGTTTTAATTTGAAGTTCAAATTTTTCACAATTTATTTATCTGAAACGTACCAAATATTAAACCAAACTAAACTTTTATGTCTCTTTTCTAAATGAGAATTTAATTTTGTCAAATTTAATAAATAAAGGTTTCAAATAATTACTTTAAAAATGGTTCTCCATTAAAATGTGGAAAATTTTCATTTTTTTAAATACAATTCTTTTATCTGAAAATTCAAATTTTTCCATATATTGTTTCTAAGAAACAATAAAAATGAATTATAATATTATATAAGATATATTTAAAATTCAGAATGTGGTTAATAATATTCATAAACACTTTTTAAATGGATAGTTTGTTAAGTCTTGATTTGATTCAACTTATTGTTGTGTGTACCAGAAACTATTGAATTACATTAAAGTGACAACTTACTATGAAATCATAGGGTGTTATATTCACACCTCTTTCAATAAATTGCATTCTTACAATTTGAAATTGTTTTTTGAAATTAAAAGGTTGAAAATAGAAAATACCTTTGTGGATAACCCACATCAGAAATAGGGTTACTAAAATTTATAATTAAACAGTAGTAATGGGAAATGAAAAGGTCAGCAAAAAATTAGGGTTTTGAATAAGAGAAAATTAGTGGAAATTATAGATACATAATTGGAGTAAAATCATAAATATTTATATGGAGTTATTGAGGTCATTAATCACAAAAAGTGAACAAAAAATGTAAACTTGAGGGCCTAAATTCTATAAAACTTTAATCGGTTTAAAAAAACCTAAGGTATTAGGATAACAAATTTTTTGTTTTGAGATCATTTCACTAATTTTTAAGAATTATTTTCTTCAAATAATTTAAAAAAAATAATACTTTAAAAGTAGAGTTCCATCCATGAACTAATTTCTATCACAAACTCATCTTTCTCTCTATATGATAATAGAATAGAAAAATATTCTATTAAAGCTAATCGTATAGGGTTTCAAAAAATAATGGATTTTTAATTCTTCTTTCATAAGGTTCAACATGGTAATATGGCCTTGAAGATAGATATATCAAAGGATTTTGACATAATAAGATGGGAATTTATCTTTATAATTTTGAAGATGCATGGATTTTTAGAAATATTCATTGTTATGTTCTATAATATATTGAAAAGTTTTCATTTATCCATTCTCATCAATGGGTCTCCCAGGGGGTTCTTCCAATGCACTAGAGGAGCAAGACATGGAGATCCTTTATCTGGGATTTTGTTCTCTATGGTTGAGTATTATCTTAGTGTTTGTCTTCATGACCTAGTCAACACTGGTATTTATCAAAGAATGAGGGCAGGTAGGAACCTCTTCACTCCCTCACACTTATTCTATGCTGATGATATTCGCTTGTTCTACAAGGCTGATAGGATAACAATTATATACATCAAGAGTGTCTTCTCACATTATGAAGAGGTTGTCGGCCAGGTAATCAGTTGGAAAAAATACTTTATTTTATTTGGGGAAGGCATCAGAATTATGAAGAAAACCAGTGTTCCTCGTAGACTTTGTGTTAAGATAGGTACATTGCTGTTTAATTATCGTGGGGTTACCTTAATCTGGGTAAGGGTGAAATGTGCCCATTTAGACGTAATTTCTATTAAAATTCTCAATTATCTTGAAATTTGAAAAGGGAAGACCGTGTCCCATGATGGTAGAGTTTGCCTTATCAAATCTGTGATAACATCTTGGTTTTTCTATTCCTTTTCTATGTATAGATGGCCAGTACTGCTTTTAAAGGAGTTGATTGGAATGATTTGAAATTTCATTTGAACTGGATCAATTAATTATATAAAACGTGTGACTGTTGCATGGAAGGATTGTATATAGCGAATAGATATGGGAGTAATTTTAATTAAGGTTGTTAGAATCTTCAATAATGCACTTCTTTAGAAATTTACTTGGGGCCTTCTCTCAAATACTTATTTCTCTATGGAATTTCTGGTTGGATGATTTATGGAAAGACTTCACAAAAGTAAATGCAATTTTTTGAAATCTTCCATGTGGCCATCAATTAAGACTACTTATTCCTCAATAATGTATTAGTCTATATAGTTGGTTTCTCCGGACTCTCATCTAAACTGTTGGGACACGCCATGGATGTCCACCTTATTTATGGATCATGTTGATATTACCCATGCTCTGGAATCTCTTTCCATTTATGATCTGCAAGGAAACAAGGTTGTTCATGAGATCATTCCTAGCAACCTTGGAATGGAAATAGATAACTACGATTATGATGATTTTAACATCTTGATCTGGAAACCTGTTCTCACTAGCTAATTTTCAAGTAGGGATTTCTATAACATGTAATGTGGTGTATTTTTGGTATTCCTTCTTGGATAGCTGGTATTTGTTTTCCTTATATCTCTACTAGTGATGTTCTTCTAATCTAGCGGATCTGGAAAAATAGGATGCCTATTCAATGTGTGTTGCAGCGCACTAGAATCAACCTTGCCTCAGTTTTTCATTTCTGTATTAACAGTGATGAATCCCTCCTACATCTGTTTCTTCATTGATATTTTTATGTGCGTTTATTGGAAAATGTACAGTCAATTTTCAATTGCTGTATTGATTGATGTTCTTTTGAATCTGTTTTAAGTTCGACCTTGAAGAATGATTTCAGTGATCAACTGAAATCCCTGTTTACTACTGCCGTTGTTTCGATTTTTTCATGCATCTGGAAAGCACATAATTCTATTGTTTTAAACAATGTACAGCCCACCTTCTAGGATGGTGTTCTACATATTCACCGAAGAATTACATCAGCTTCCAGGAATCAGACTGGATCCATGAACAATGACATATCTGACTTTGTTATTCTGAGATCCGTTGGTTTCATTAGTAGGGAAAGAAGTCATAGAATGATTCAATATATTATGTGGATTCAACCTATTTTAGACTGGCTGAAAGTGAATGTTGATGGGGCATCCTCTAGTGCACCAGGCGCTGCTGATTGTGGTCAGGTTTTCAGAACTCAGCGGGGCTTTGTGAAAGGATGCTTATTCAATTATATTAGTTATGCTCATGCGAATGAAGATGAACTGTGGGCGATGGTCAAAGATATCAGGTATGCGGTATGTTACTGTTGGCATAGAGTATGGTTAGAGTCAGATTCATCTCTTGCTCTGCAGATTTTGAAAGATAGATCTTGAAATGTTCCTTGGAGGATGATTCCTGCCTGGATCTCCTTTTTCAACTTGCTGAAAGCTTGGGTCCTGATGTCTCCCATGCATATCACGAAGCTAACCAGGTTGGTGATGTTCTATCTAAAAGGGCTATTATAGAGGTCATCTCTAGTTGGCCCTTTTTCCTACCCTTCTATTGTAAAAATTTGGTTTCTAATGATATAAATTATGATTTTTACATAAGCCTTTGGAAGGCCCCCTGATCATCAGTTGTATTGTGTTGTTTACTATTTTTCTTCATAAATTTGTTGGGAGTAGGTTTATGCCTATCTCCTAAATCTTTTGGATAATTATTCATTCATATAATTAAAAAAAACTATATTATACAAACCAAGAAATCACATAGGCTACTGCAAGGGGATGTACATTTGTCGCCCTTCGGTTGCGGGTTCAAGTCTCACGACCTTTCCTGATGCAATGAGTTGTCACCTGACCATCTGGTTTTCCTTTTTAAAAAAAATCCAAAAATAATCTTAAGAAATAATTTATCCATAAAACTTAGTATCAAATGTCCAACTTTATTCATTCAAATATTTATACTCATCCAAAATAATTGTGTCCTATCTCATAGTCCAAAAATTTATTAGGATGGTCAACATAACATAAAGATGATCCCTTTTTGCCACATAATAACATGTGAGTACCTTCATCGTGTATTCTCTTAAAACATGGTAACACCCTGAATTACCATAAAAACTTTTTGATAATTTTCATGCTCTTTTATTCCATATAGAATACTATATGTATTCCTTATATCCAAAAATTGTTAATACTCCAACAATGATAGAATAAACAAACAATTAATCGCATCCAAGGTAGTCAAGAATATCCAATATAATCTATCCAAATCAACCATCTCTTATCCCAAAATCACTACCTTAGTATCATGAACATATTTAGATTCATCTTTCCTTGAGCCATTAATTTTCCCCAAAAAAATTTACTTGCTGTTGAGTCGCTTTTCTTAATACCATATAATATCAAATCCCTAAAGAAATAGTGCTACAATACAATCGTTATTTATTTCCATAAATCATATAACTAGTATATCATTTATACAACAATCAAATGAAATAATTATTTAATAACATCATAAAAACACTAATCATACATCTTCATATGCAGTAATATCATAAATTGATTATTATCTTATAGCATGATTTGGGGTATACCCTAATGATTGGGGCATCGATTCACGTAGTGACCCAATTCCATACATATGAAGCATTACACATTTGAAACCTTTTTCATACCCTTAAAATCATGAACATGGTGTCCTTTTTCTAAAACCTTATAACAAACTTCCATTCCCTTAAGGTATTTTCCAAAGTGTTTCTTTCTATAGTTATCTCATGTGTGAAAATTCTTCTTTCTCTTCTTCCCATTATCCATATATTTCTCTACCAACCTTTTCTTCTCTTGTTTCCCATCAAATCTATAGGACTCATAGAATTCATTACTTATATAATTAGAAAGTGATATTATTTATTCATATGATGAGAATACGTGGGAAAAAATTTCATTTCTAAATGATGGCTTAAGACCATGAATGATATGATCCTTCTAACTATTTGGATCATGCGTATTGTTGGAGTTATCATTACTTCTACTCGGTGCCATGTCTGAATGATGACATACATTAGGTTAGATCATATCATACTGTATAATTCAAAACCTAGAAAACATCTCAATTTAATTGAATATTTTCACACATTTAGTATAATAATCCTAAAAATGGTCTCTTTACTGGCATATTTTACCATATGTCCTTTATAATGGTTTGTAAATAAAATTTGAATTATCCAGAGCATATCACTCAGGAGGGTAGTAACCAAGAGTGCTACAAATCCCATTGTTAGTTAGTATGATACACCGGGTTAGGCCCGAAACTCCTTGTTAGAGTTTTCACTCCTAGGTATATCTGTGCCAGAGCCGTCTCTACCTTCACATATCCAGAAAGGGATGTATTTTTCTGAAAACCAACATAATATTTACACTACCATATTATTGGATGTTCTTCTACACTAATCCTCAAATTATATTTTAGGTTAATGTTCTCTAATATGTATTTTTCTAAATATCTCTTCCACTATTTTTACCAATTTCCTCTTATACACAATTTAATGCCACGACCCTAGTTATCCAGAGTCAGTGCAATATAACATAACATTGGCATGATCACTACAGATCAAATCCCGAAAGACCAATCAGTTTAGAAGCCTTGGATGTTCTAGATATATACAAAACTTTTACCTTACATTATGGAATTAAATATAAACAAAATTGTATTTCCTTTGAACACACTCCTATCCCTTAGCTTATCCCTTCACGTTAGTCGCAATATACTTCTTCGCATCCTTGTATTTTTCCTTGATCGAGGGTACGTTAACTTCTTCTTCTATGGTTTCTTCCTTTTTATTTGATCAAAAGTGATCCATAGGATGTCTTTATGATCTTATTAGGGCCTATAAGTTGAGTTGAGGGTTCTTGGGAGGATATTTGATCAGGGGTTGGCCATGCCAAATGGCTTTTAAGGTGTGATTTTGAGGGATTGGGAAGTACACTTTTATAAGAGTGGTGAGGGTCACTTTAGGAAATGCATGAACTATTATTATATTATAAAATAATTTTTAGTTTATATTAGATCTAAAAGGATTTATTCTAATGATAAGGTTGGAATGGGTCGAAAATAACTCAACCAATAGGTTTTAAACAGGTTTAGGCCACCATATTAACCGTATCTTTTAGATTTAACTCTCAGTTTAATAGTTCTACTTTAACCATTTATTATTGTATTATTATCATAAATGTATAATAAACATACTATAAAAGGACAAGAGAATACCATGTGGTTCATTATTAACATATATATCCTTATATAATTCCTTTTTATAAACCATATATTTTTTGTAATATCATATCATTTAATAATATTTTATTTAAAAAAAAACTCATTTATGTGAATTTTGAAACTATTTGGTATTATGGTTTTGTGAAAGTCATAACAACTTTATCACCTCAAAAAAATTATTTAATCAATCATAATATGTCATATTAAACTATAAAATAATTTTAAGGCATCAAAAGTCACAATTTACATTTATTTGGACATTTATAATATCAATTATTTTATTCTTTTCTTAATAAGGTAATTAATGTGTCATCATTGTGTCATAAATAACATTAATTATTTAACGTATAAAAATTATAAATAAAATACCATTATGTATGAAATCTTTTTATTTTTCAAATAAATATTTATAATATAATTTATATTAGGTATAAAGCTATATTAAAAATGGTTTTGTTATTAACATTTGAATTTAACACTTTTAACTCTCCCTTAAATAAAATAAACTTAAATGTACTAATATAATCCAAGTCGATCAATGAAGACAAAATTTTATTCATAAGGTTGATATTAGTCGAAATACACTTATCCAATCTAATTAGGATATTTTTTAGGGTAATTATTATATCATTTTTACATTCAATTACCCTATTTAATTATAATAGTGGTAAATAAAAATCAAAAGTTAATATTCAACAAAAATTATTTTCATCCTATTGAATCACATTTTACATACTAATTTCAACCATTTGTTAATTATTTTTGAAATTCATTTCAATGAAGTGGTAATATTACATTTTATAAGAATTTTCAAATGTACCTAGAAGGTGGGAAAAAGACATTAAAAAGTTCAATAAAAATTTTTAAATCTTATTTTATTATAAAATAACTCCAATGAATTAAATTGAACTAATATATGTATTATGTATCTATTTTTACAAAAAATAAATATAAATAAAATAACTCATTATTTAAATAAAAATCATTTTTTAAATAATAATGTCGTGTTTTCACTATTCATCAAAATTTGAATGTTATTTGAAAAATAAAAAAAATTCATCAAAAGGTAATTTTGATATTAAAAATTCAAAAATTAATTTTATTTTACCAAATTAAAAACATTGAATTACATTAATTAATCTAAAATTATTTCTCATTGTCAAAACTAGAATTCAGGTTTTTGAGAAACAAAAACATTCAAAATATTGATTTATGTTTATGTCCAATTTAAATGTAAAATTTCATTTAATGACATAAATTATATTATATGATAAAAATATAAGTTAATTATTTTTTAAAACAAAAAAATTGTATAATTTACCCCTATAAATTATTTCAATTAAAAATGTTTTTTTAAATAAAATTTAGTTTTTTCAATATTGATCAAAATATAAAGGTTATCAGAAATGTAAAAAAATTATACCACAATAAATTTTTATATTCCGTATCTAAAAATATTTATATTTTTTAAAATATAAAATATAAAAGTGTCAAATATTTTATTTAAAAAATTGTTATCCATTAAAATGCGGTAAAATTGCATTATTTGAAAGAAACTTCTTTTATCTAAAAATATGAATTTTTCAGTATATTATGTCTATGAAACACAAATCATGAATGTTAAAATTAAATAGGATATATATAAAATTCAAAATGTGGTTAAAACTATTTAGAACATCTTTTTAAATGGCTAGTTTGATCGGTCATGATGCGCTTGAACATGGTGTTGCGTTTAGCGTAAGCTATTGAATTCCTTTAATGAGATTAAATTCTATGAAATCATGTGGTGCTACATTCACCATTTCAGGCCTCTATAGGCTGTCCTATTTCCCTATTTGATGGGATTTTCCATTCCCATTATAATAAGAAACAACTTTCAGTCGTCATGCATATAATCAGTAATAATATCCCAAAAATGAACTTTTCAAAAAAAAGAGTTATAAAATTGAAAATGTAATTTTCCTTTTTTTACTATTGTAACTCATTATTTTTCCATATTAACCATATTTTTTATTAGATAATAAAATTTAACATATTAAATAATTACATTTTATGATTTCAAATATCAATTCTATTTAATTATTCAAATTTTAATAAATTTATGAAAAATATTAAAATAATGGCATATAACGCATAAATAATAATTTTATGAAAAATAAATGTTAAAAAATATTTACGTTATTATTTCCTGTCAATTTATTATAATTAATTTAATGTAAATTTATTTTATTATATATAATATTATGTAAAACATAATATAATTTATATCATTCTTAAAATTATGTTGATATTATTAATAATAAAAATCATATCATAAAACTACATTTCTTTTTTAAAATAGAATATATTTTCACCAATGAATTTTAATATTTTAATTTTATTACCTATTTATTTATTATATATTAATAACATGTTATATTTATTATTTCAAATGAATATATATATATATATTTAGAATATATTCATGATTTAATTTCAAAACAAAGACATAGTTATGAATATATCAGGAAATAACTATATATGAATATATTATATATCTAATGATTATTAAATTTTTAAACTAATGTATTTCATCTTTATATATTTAACTTTTTAATCTTTTTAAAAATCATTAATCAAATTCCTTTCTTCACAATTTTACCATGATTCTAATGTTTTGTATTCATTTAATATTTATATTTTTTTTCTCGGGTTTTTATGGGAGGCCATGTGGAAAATAAATAAAATCAGCCCTTATATTTCTTAATTTTAATTTTCCCATTTAAATTTTTATTAATATTTTATAAATAATTCTTATTTAATTTGATTTATAATATTTTTATGAAATAAAATAATAGAAAATTCATTTCAAATGTGATTTAATTTTTTCAGTTTATTTTTTTCATAAATAATTATAATAAAAAATAATCTCAATTTTTAATAATGAAATTTAAAAATAATATTTGAATTTATATAAAATCCCCTTAAAAATATTTCTAAAAATTGGATTAATATTACCATAATATTTGAAAAATATGTGATAGTATCCATTGAATAGTGAAGCCAAAAAATGTTTCTTATAGCGATAATCAAACATCAATATCTATTGTATGACTGAGAAAGTACCTGTATTCTATAATAATAATAATTAAATGTTGTAATTTTCATTTTTCAAAAGCATTTGTTTAAAGTTAATATGATTTTTAGGTAGAATAATTCATTATAACAAACAATTTTCAAGTGGTATATCATGAACGTATTATGATGTTTGGAAAATAAATCATATTTTTTAACCTTTAATATTATTTGAAGAAATTGTCTCTTAATGAGTACACTAAATGTAATAGAGAACTACATCTCTAAATTGTTCTCATAAAAAATATAAATTTCATCCTTTTGAATATATGATTCCATATAATTTCATTATTATTTTCAACATTTATATTAGATGTAATATTACACCCTTTTCTGGACTTGTCTAGAGCTTATTTTAATGTAAACTTATTCGCTGTATTGAGTTCTTTTTTAATTGGAATTTTCTAGTAATTTTTTGGGTGAATGAGTGGATGTTATTGTTGGTATTTTGGGAATTACAAGGTTGGCACACAGTTTTCCTTAACTATGCATCCCTCCCATAGAAAAATTTTCAACCCTAGGAAAGAAGGATTTCATGGTTTGTACAATGTTTGGAGAACCATATTCCATATTATGAGTAATCATGCACCCCTCCACCCCCACTACCATTAGATGTGGAACATGGTTTGGATAACCATGTGGCCTATCCTCAGAAACTGTGTGCACAATTTTAAATAGCATGAATATTAGATTTTAAATACTTAAACCCCCCGATATTTACCAAAAACCGACTCTAACTCACACCTAAATGAATTATCTCATTTTAGAGGGTCCTAGATGGATTCAAATCCATTACGACAACTATTATTAATGATTCAATGACCAGATCGAAGATATGTACCTCCCTTTAAAATAGAATTGCAACCCCTATAGTTTTCTCCTACTCAATATTCCATCACTCATTATTTTAAAGGATTTTTTTACATTTTTTGTGGATATAGATCTTATTTTGGTAGTTCAAATTATCTCAGATATTGGATCTAGGTTTTTGATAGAGGTATTTATCTTCATCGTTTAGTTGAATGTTCCCCTTTTAATTTGGGAAATCTTGTTTTGAGGATTCAAAGTAATGATGATGTTAGTGGTATTTTATTCAAATCCCAAAAAAATTTAATTCATTTACATATATGTAACTGTAGTTTTTTATTTAACATTTAATAATTAAATATCCTAAATTTGATTAATTAATTTGGAAAATAAATTAATATAGGATTATGGAGTTAATAGAATTTTGATATTGTGAAATTGAATTAATTAATCAGTGTATTCATTAATGAAATCTAGAGATTTTGGAAAAAGAATAAATTAATAGTGAATTTATTAATGAGTTTTTGTATTGTGGAAATTAGATTAATTAACTCGTGAATTAATTAATAGGAAATTGTTTTTGTAAAAATTGAATTAATTAATTAAATATAAAATTTATTAATGGGATATTAGTTCTGTGGAATTTAATTAATTAATTTCTTAATTATTTAATCGATTAAAGAGATATATGGTTTAAGTACTGAATTGCTCTTTTTATGACATTAAATTATTTAATTTAATCATGAATTGTTATGATATTTCTCGTTGTGTATCATGATGTGAAATGTGATTGTAGGGTTAATATTGATTAACCATGATTGATGCTAAATTTTAGATATATTTTTTAATAATTGATAATATGTGTAAGAAAGGGATAAAGGCTCCAAATAACCATATGTGATTGTTATTTTATAGGGTAGGGACTATGTATCCAATTTCCTAGGTGTGTAAAATGTCTATATGATGGGAATGAGGATTTAAATACATACATGTGACAAATTTTTTTTGGAATGAGACTGATGATCCAAATGACCATATGAAATAAATAGTATGGTACATGGACTAAGGTTCTAAACACCCATATGATATTGAGCTGTGGGATTCAGACTGAGTCTCCAAATTCCCACAGGATGTTAGACATGATGTTCTAATACAATGACTTGGCATTGGACTATGGTTCTAGTTGGATGATATTTGAGATAATATGAAATTATAAATAATAATAATGGTATTATTTCATGGTTCAGACTTCAATACATAAAGAAGTAGATACCAAGAGTTCGGTTCTCCTCAAGAACCAGAGGGTTAGTGTAGTAAATTATATAATCATTAAAAATGTGATAATTTTCGGCTTATGCATTGATCGTCATTCTATATATGAATTCATACACTATTTTTGACTAGATATTACTATAAATTCCATTGGTGGGGGAATATATTGTTATACTCATGACCTATATGGAATGCCTGAACAATATCCAAATATATTTTATGGTTCTAGGACAAGATAAGGGCAAGAGACATATGCTAGATGCCATAGTTGGGATGGATCATGGACGAGGGAACCAGATGTGATTTGGCACTCACTTAGGAGTTTTTAGTGTGTTTTTGGTTTTTTTTTCATATTTACAGGTGACATGTATTTGGAATGACATATCTGCTGTATTTTGGATATCATATTTCCAATTTTAATCATCATGTGATACAGGTTTGGTTTGGTATTATGTTTTATCATTTCATTATTCTAATTTAATTCTGTTGAAGTGCTACTTTAATTAAGAGACTATATTCGCCTCAGGAACAATATTAGACCCTCACTCATAGTCGGTAGCCTCTAGTGTATGGGAGGGGGGCTCTTGAGGTCATGTTACCAACTGGCATGGGAAAATGACGTGTGAAACCCAGTTTGCGACACTACATAGTGGTATCAAAGGTGTTATCTAGCCTTTTTCAATATCTTCTTATTTTTGCATGGTTGATAGGTGAATATAGTGAGTTAGAAATTTGTTATGATATCAACCATTGTAGTAGTTATCCCATGTATGAGGCTAAAACCCATGTACCTAGGATAGGGTATTTATTATTGATGTGATTTGTTATATTTGGATGTAATTTCACCTTGAGTGACAAACTTGTTGTGTGATGTGATTATTGTTTCTCATGCTGATATGAGACTTTACACATGTCATTGTATAAAATGAGATTTGAATATGAATGCATCATTCTAGAAACATATGATTATTTATTTACATGCTTCATTTGAGGGGTGCATGGGAAAATAGGTTTTGTGTAACTCGATAAAAAATGGTAATCTTTTTCCATGCTTATGTAATTGAACTAAAAATGGTTACTGATATGAAACTAAAAAATGGGTGAAATTTTGGATACATGGGCTTAAAAATGATTTGAATAAAAATAATAATAATAATTTAATTACACTTTGTAAACCATGACATATATGAAGGATGGTTAAAATCAGTGATAACACTTCAGTTTTCACCATGTGGAGGGGAAAGGTGAATGGGTTGTTAACACATATGTGAATAAACTTTTGGAAATGTTGTTAAATTTTTGTTATGTATCCAAATACATATTATGAAAATTAAGGATAGATGCCTCCTTGTGGACTCGTGTTATAAGGGAAATATGAAAACATGGTAGATGATGATCCACTAGAAGTGGAACATGAGGCACTAATAGTACTTGGAGAAGAAGTAGGATGGATGTTACATGAGAAAATTTCTAGGATTATGATATTTATGGAGAGACACATTGATTAGGTTGGTAAGTGTGTGATTGACATGACCATGGATTATCAGTTGTCACACCCTTCAAATTTAACATTAGAGGGTGGAATTGAGGTAACAGAGTTCTATACCAAGTCCATCCATACTATACTTGACCATTTAGTGAATCCTGTTCAGAATAGGGTGAATTTGGATAAATATATATTATGAAGAACATTGATGTTTTGGTTGGATTTTCTGGCCCTAACAAGGAAATCATATGGTATGGTATTGAATGATGTTGTGGAGAAGTTCTTAGGGTAATTTTATATAGAGATAGTGATAAATTAGATAGTAGTTGAGTTCATGTGGTTGACTTAGGGAGGTATGTTTTTTATAGAATATGTTTTTCCTTTACAAAAGTTCAAAAAATTTCTCAAACACTAGCAAGGGATGAGACAGCTATAATAATGAATTTCTATAGTGAACATAAATGTGACATTAATTCCTAGAATAATATATTTTGGTTAAATATGATATATTAGGTGGAGGTTTAGGCTCTCATATATGAGCGGAACCCAAAGGAGGTTTCTAATGGAGGACATGTGTTTTCCTATGGATGACCAGGAGGAATTTATTCTAAGGGTAGAAAACATAATGATGAGAGTTATTACTATATTTTTTGGGGTTAGAGTTTCTACAGGGAGTATCTGTTACTCAAGATTATACCAGAGTGATATTACACAATAGTAGTATGTCAGGCCATTATCGATGAAATTTTCCCCAACCACTAGTAGATTTTTGATCTTACTATTGAATGGGAAATATTTAGAGGTTCAGTAGGAACGCACAATAGATTTTTTGTGATGGAACAACTAGGTAGTACTAGAGTGTGGTAATGGGATCTACTATACCATTTCAAAGTTTGAGTTCCATAGTAAGTAGCAGTCAATTTTGTGAAAGAAGTGCGTCAAGAAAAGAGCATCTATATCACCAGAGTGGTATAAAATAGGGTATCCAAGTTGTATCACAAGGTAGAGGGTTACAAATTCTTCATTTTTTCATTATACAATTCGGATAACAATATTGACCCATCAAATGTTGGAGGTACTATTAATTTCTCTTTTATCCATTCTAGTTCCTTAATTGATATTATTCCATTTCATTATTTTATTTCTACACTACTTGTGAGTTGGTTGAGTCTGAAATTAGAGTTCGTGAGCATGGTGATTATGTTCTATACACTATTGGTATTATGGTCGAGATACATCTATTTTTGAAAAGTCTATTTTCTCAATTATGGGGAGTATCATTATAGTTGGGATCTTTATGTTCATGATATTTTAGGCTTCGACATATTTATTGGAATAGAATATTTATTAGCATAGTAAGACAACATTTATTTCTACGTAAGGACTATTATGTATATGTCTTGGGTATGATCATTATATACACCTTTGGGATTGGGATATCCCGGTGGGCCATACAAGGCTATTTCAACAACCATTAGGGAAACACACCAACCAGGTTGTTTTTCTGTTTCTAGATGATGGGGGTGCGAAAGAAGAAGTCATTCCACCCATAGTGGACATGTTTCTAGTTGAGTTTCTTAAAGACATCTCATGGATTTTACTTGAGAGAGGTGTGGAATTTACAATTGATCTCCTTCATGGGTTGAGATAGTTTTTATTTAAAATAAAAAAGGATACCTACTAAGCTTCAAGAGATCAATAATCAACTGGAAGAAATAATGGACAATTTTTTATTCATTTTAGTAAATCACCTTTGGGATATCTAGTATCTTTTCAAAGAAGTATAATAGGACATACCACATATGTGTTGACTACTATATATAGAACATAATGACTATGATGTACTATTATCCCCTTCCTCATATCGATGATATGTTTGAACAGTTAAAATGAGCTCATGTTTTCTCAAGGATAGACTTGAGATTTCAGTATAATTAGTTTAGAGTTTGACCATCCAATATATAAAGGACTACTTTTAAAAGAATGTGTGGACCATATGAGTAAACATTGATTTCATTTAGGTTGAAAAAACTCACCATCCTTTTTTATGGACATGATGAATAGAATCATCTACCGATAATATTATCAGTTTATGTCAGTGTTTGTGGATTACATATTCTTGTAATCCAAGACTCATGATGATCACACCCAACATCTTGATATCATCCTGAGTAAACTGAGAGAGCATCATATATATGGTCATAAAATTGTATTCCAATTCTAGATTGACCAGTTATACTTCTTGTGTAACATCATGTTAGAGGAAGCTTTTTTAGTAGACCCAGATAAGTTATGGAAGTGGTTTCATTGAAGAAGCATAAGATTTATTTTAATATCCTCAGTTTTCTAAGGCTATCCCAAAATTATTAGAGGTTCATTTAGGAAATATCCTGTTCGGAAGAACCTCTTTCTGTCTTGACCATAACGGGGATAATATTCAAGTGGCCAGGATCAAATTATAAATCATTCTATGAGATGATGAAGTGTTTGATGATAAAACCAATAATTATTATAGATAATCCAGGGGAGGATTATATGGAGTTTTTTGATATTTATGGTATTAGTATGTGAATAGTTTTAATTCATGTAGATTTGGTTTTTGCATATAGTTCATGGAAATTGTGTCCATACGTACAAAACTACCCTGCACATTCCATCGAGTGAGTAGCATTGGTATGATCTATAATGTGTTTATTTCATTATCTATTGGGTAAAATGATTATTGTGTATACTGATAACTTGATCTTAATGAATATCATTTTAAAGATAGATTTTATTCTCTGATAAAATTAGTGGGTTATTCATATATAGTCATTAGATATTTATCTGTCATATACATTTGAAAAGTGTATTAGTTTTTCTGACTCATTATGTAATTAAACTCTGACTTAGGTATTTCAGGATTAGAGTTCTAAGTGAAAGATGATGGCATTACCGGATCATACATATGTTTTTTTAAGGGAGTTAAGAAAATATTATGCTTTAATAAGATTAACATGAATCTAAAAATTCTAGATGGATTATACATGGGTAGAATGGGGATCTGGAATGTTTTCATATTTATTTAGAATGTTATTAAAAAATAAATTTAATGTTTCACATATAGGGAATTCATATTAAAAAATATTCTTTTAATGATTTATTTTTCAACATTTTTCTTTGATGTCAATTTAATACTTTGTTGTTAATGTTTTATATAATCATTAATTAATTATAATGAAAATTTAGGACTCTTTTTTACATTATTTCATTTGTTTTTGAAAGAATTACTTTTGATGTTTATTATGGAAACAAATTTAACAAAAAGTTAAAAGGAATGATCAATATTAATGTATGTGATGATAATGAATTTTCTTACTACCATTAGAATTATATAATATTTTTCCCGTTTAGAGAATATAATTATTTATTAAATGAAAAATACTCTTTCTTTTATATTGGTTATTTTTATTGATTTATTTTTCAAAGTAAATTTTTATAAGATATATAAAAGATTATGGAATGGTTCATTAAATGAGTTATTCTTGTGTATAATGATGGAATGTTGCAGGATTAATTTTTTTATTTATGATATTGTCCTTGTAAATGGTTTATAAGGTAGGTTCACCATGATAACATCGTGTCATATAGATAAATATTATATGATGTCCATAACTACATAGTGTTCCAATTGGGTACTGATTTTGTTCTCCATGGAATTACATTTTATGTTGGATGTATGGTTATTCCAATTTATAGAGATTCCTATAAGGATCATGTCTGGATTCTATGATGATGATGTACTATAAAATAAAAATGTATGATATATATTTTATTATTCGTTTTCATTGAAAAATTTAATTTTCAAATCCAATTTAATGTAATTTATAAAGGATAAATGATATACTTTTGTTTAAAAAGTGGTGTTTTGATGAAAATATATTTCATTGGTTTTCATATTCTTTACAAGACTAATGAATTTATTCCCTTTATGGATCCTAATTATTCTTTTGTTCCAATACCATATTTTTAAAAATATTTTACATAGGATTTATGGATTTTTAATGGAAAATAATAATTAGTATAGAAATTCATGATGATTTTTCTTCAAAATTAAATGGGTTTTAATTTTAAATTTTTAAATATGAAAGATAAATATATATTTATTGAAATTTTCAACATTTTAAAATATGTAATTGTAAATTATTATTTATAAAACAATTATATACAACTATAAACATGTGTATACCCTATTATATAAAAGAATTATTTCTTGAATAAAAAACCTAGATTAATTAATGTTTATTATGAGGTCCTTATAGTTTGTTTTTGAGGAATGTTTTAGATGACTTTATAAGGTTTGATGTAATTTGATATTAGGAAGAAATACTATAAGAACACATTGAATAATATGTTAAGCAGAATTATTAGTATTTTTTGTAAATAAAAATATTAGAATTGGTAACATAATGGTTGTATAGATCTTTGTTTTAATCCTTTATATAGGATGGGTTTTATGGTTTATTTTATATACCCACTAAATCAATTTTTTAGCAGATGTCTCGATATTAAAGAAATCAAATAAAAAATTAATGTGAAGGAATTTGATCTGATTGTATGATAGATAAATCAAATGTGATGGGAGTTATAGTGAAAAAATATTTTACCATTTTCTTTACAAATAATACTGAGATATGATTAACAATAAAAACCTATTTGTCCTTCCAAACATACTAAATAAGAGATAAAAGGATTACAATGGTTGTTTAGAATATAATCATAAACCTAACAACTTTTATTGTCCTATGATTAAATAATGAGGGGAGAAGAACCTAGGTAAATTTATTAATAGGATAATAATAGGTTTTTTCGGATAAAAGTGGGAATAAATAAATAATAACAATGGAATAAGGAAGCATGTTGTTAACTCCATAAATAGGAATAAAAATTTTGTGATAGTATAAATTCAATTTTTTAAATGTGGGTAGTATGTAAATTTTGAAAATAAATGTTATAAATGGAGTTCTCATAAATGATTTCAAAAAAACAAGGCAGATAAATGTCTTGGTATAACAAAATACATTGCCATTGAATACAAGGAAGAATCAAACAACATATTAAAGGTTTAGATAATATAACGGGTTATTATTTTAAATTGATTGAATCTTTTGACATGAGTTTTATTTTTCTTTTTTATAATGGAATAATTAAGGAATAATATATAAAGTCATGGTTAATGGATTCTGAGGATGGTTTTAGGATTAAGGTGTCTTCATATAAGAATTTCCTAATTAGGATGTTACAGTAGAATTAAGTATAATAATATTTTGAAATTAGTTAATATTTGTTTGATGTTTTGTTTAATTGGAGTAATCTTATAAACATTTATTCTATTTTAAGTTATTTTTTTCATTATACAAACATAATTTTAACATGTAGAAAATGTAATCTTAGGGATAATTCTATTTTTCGTTTCGGAAAATAATTATAAACATATCGATAACCATTAGGGTTTCTATGATCATTGATGGTTTTGAATTATTTTTTAGAGATTTCATCATACTTATAGAGGTTTTATAATTACTATAATTGTAAAACAATAAGAAAAGTACAATTTCCCACAACTGGTAAGGCCATAGTTCTTGAACACCAACCCAATGGTAAAATTTTTGCAACACCTACCATAGCCCTATATTATTTCATGGTTACTATAAAATTATTTTTTATTAGTTAAAAAATATGTATGATAATGATTATGTCGGTATATGGATCAATGGTTTTATCATTTATATATATATATATATAATGGGATTGAAAATTAATTTATTGATTAGTTTATTAATGTTATTTCAGATGATGTTCTGAAAAATGGGAATCTTATATGATTATTCTTGATCAAACTATATGGGATTTTATTTTACAATAATGATTCAATTATTATTTAGATGAATATATTAATTTACGAAATTTTTTTTTGGATTCATCTTATTCGTCGAAATTATTAGTATATCATTATTATTATGAGAATAAGGATATAATTTTTTTGGCATGAAAATTTAAAATATTTTGGGGTTCATTATAGTTAAATGATATATAATTCGTGGTATATTATGTGATAAAAACCAAATGATGTTTTGTTTTTAATGTTTAGTTAAAATTATTTCAAATATATTATTGTTTTTTATTTATGGAATGATATACTATGAACATGGGGTATCACTATTGAATTATATAGTGTAATGATAATAAGGATTATTCATTTGGGTAATTTGCATACCCAATACAGACCATTTTTATTTTTAATAAATTATAAAAATCGTATGAATATAATTATATCATTTTATTCAATTATGTGATAAATTTTTATTTCATTAGATAGATTTGGGTATAAATTAATTCATCATGAATACTCAACGATTTAAGAAAATGGTTAGATTGTGGTTGAATTTTATTTTACATATCATTTAATTATATTTCCTTATGATAGTAATATTTGTGGTAAATAATTAATTAACTAAAGGGAATGCGTCATGAATAAACATTAGAGTTCCATGAATATAATTTATGATTAAATAGTTTGTATTTTTCACACCTCATTGGTTTATTTTTTTATAACTGTTATATTTATCATGTTCATTTACATTCTTGTGATCAATGATCTCTACCACTATAAAAAATTATTTGATAACTGACATTTTAGTTAATTAATATTTTTTCACTTCCCATTATTTTTTTTATAATGGGAAACCAATATATCTATTATAAAAGGATTCCTTCGAGATTTCTATTGTACCATATCAAGAAGATGTTTCATAAACCTTATAAATATGTCTGATTTCAAGAAGGGTATTTTGAAATTTAAAATAGTTGACTATAATAATATTTTTAAAATTTCATGGATGTGATTCATTAAAGGAGTGGGGGGGGGATTTAACACAGAAATATTTTCTAGAAAAAAATTTATATTATGTAGTGTACTTAATATTCAACAAAAAACGTAATCGAACAAAAAAATTATGATTTAAATATGAACAATATAAACTAGATATTAAATCAGAGGGTATGGATTGTATTAAAATAATATATATATATATATATATATATATATATATATATATTACCCAATTTATTTTTATTAATAAATTATCTCAAAATAATTAAACTATTTTTAAATAATTTATTATATTCTTCAAAAATAAATTTTCACCAAACATTGTTTATTTATTTTTTTGGAAAATATAATAATAATATTATAGATATTTTATCTAATGTAATTTACAAAATTAAATTATTTTGGAAATATTCATATAAAAATTAAATTGGGAAATAATTATTATATATTATAAAAAATATATTGATATTATAGTCTGTAATTAGTAATACAGAAATTCATAATATTTTCATTTCATTTAAATAAATTTGGAAATTTAGAATCCCTTTTCTTATTATAGTTTTATATCATGTAACATAATTATTCATTATTTATCTTTGTTTAAATTATTTACATATTAATCATCATTATACTTTATTTTCTTACACGTATATTCTTTGGCTAAAAAATCATTTATTTCTGAAACTAATTTTAAATTAAATAATGTTTCTTAAAATAAATTAACAAAAATCACCCCTAATGATGAATGATTTAAATGTATTTCAAAAATTTTATATTATTAAATATTATTTTAAATTCATATAATAATTATTATGTATATAAATTTTAATATAAAATCATTTTATCCCTAAAAACATTTCTTGAAAACATATTTTTTCAACGCATTTGTAGGTTTAATTTTTTATTAATATATTCCACATAATTGAAATTAATTTTAAAAAATTTTATACAAGTATAGAGTCAAAATAATTTATATTATAGAATACATTTAATTTATTTTATTCATTATTAAATGTGAAACTATTAATAATATTTTACTATAGTTAAGTTGATGATGACATTATATAGTGTTAAATTAAAATGATAGAGGTTAAAATAACCAAAAAACATTTATAAATTCAATGCTATGATCATATTTCTATCATATATCATATATTTGATTTAAATTCTCCGGGTTGGAGAAATATCCCAGGATTGTGTCCAATATAATTAATCATATAATGATGAAGAAAAAAAACAATCCCTCCTTGCTTTCAATATATATTTTATTTTTTTATTGAGATACAAATTACCCAAGTTGTGTTCTAAAATGAAAATTTCCTGATAAATATTTATTACTATTGTATTTTATTTTAAATTTATTTTGAGTAAATAATTAAATAAATATAATAGACAAAAATTATAGTGTAATTATTTAATTAATAAAAAAAATAAATGATTTCAAAAATATTAAAATTATTATAAATTGAATTGCGTTTTGTGTTCCATATATTTTATAGAAAACTGTATCATTTTATATTGAATTATCTGTAATATATTTTAAATAATTTATTTTATTGAGTACTATAATATCAAATTATAAAAAGAGTTTCCAAATTGTCAATAATGATATTATATATTAAATAAGATTTTATTATATGAATTAAAATTTCATAATAATTCTTTTTCCTAAGAATTGGGATAATATTGAAAATATAATACAGGTTCCACTTAAGTTAAAATATTTCTTTTATAGTAAAAATATTGACCACTAAATAAAAAATAACAGTAGTTACCCTAAGTGAAAACTGAATGGTAAAGGGAGTAACATGGTGGCTAAAGAATTACGTGGTTAATTTTTTTTTTTGAGAAGTTCCTTGACCATTTGTTAAATCAAATTAATTTATTATAAATTTTTTAGTTTTTTTGTTTGAGATTGACTAACCATTATTGAATTAATTTACGTATCTAATAAATTTCTACTCATACTCAAATTTAAATGGGAACATTATCTCATCTTTTTTCACACATTGAATGCATTTTATTATCCAATACCATCCATAATATCATTATTTCTTATCTCCCCACATTCTATAGGACGTTATTTATCATAAAGATAATATCTGAAGTTGTTAGGTATAATCCTAAAGAGATTCTCTAAAGTAGTGATAACATTAATAACCACGAATTTTATATGTTTCATACAACACCTATGTAAAATAATATTCAACCATGATGACATAATAAAAATAATATATAATATATACTATTATATTATTATGTTAATTTCAAAACATAAATCCATATCCACTTCTATCAAATGGAAATTGAATTACAATTATTTTGTATGATAGACCACCTCCTCACAAATCATTATAATTAAATTATAATCATTGCCTCCAATTAATGGTTATAATAATGAAATTAATCTTTTTAGAGGATATTAATGAAATATTTTTCATTATAAAAAACTAATGTGTCCTTTAATTTCATTCCTTTCCAAACACTGTAAAATGATATCTTTGTTCGTGCGTATAATTTTATTACCTCCTTCACAAAGTAATGTGATTTATTTATCATAAATTCATCACACGAATGATATTTTTATGTAAATATAAATAAATAATAAATTATTTATGATTTAATGATAATTTTTGAGTTATGATATGATACATTCATTTATTCCATGATGGTCATTTAACAGTGGAAACATTACTCCTATATACCTATGACCCATAATCACCATCATCAAAACCATGTTTATTATAACGACTCATACTTTACATACATTGTTAATACTTCAAAATTGAAGCACACTTATTAAAACATATGACAAAACCACAAAGAACTGTATAGGTATAGTGTCTTTAAAAACTGGGAAACATAAACAACTGGTTCATAAATCTTCTACAGTGTCTCCGATTTATTTCATCATATCTAGGGTCCCTTTTAGCATATTATACTTAATATCCATCTTCCTGACCTGGGGAAAAGAAAACATAAAATGGTGAGCTCAAATGCTCAGCAAGGGAAAATAAAGGAAATAAAAATTATATCATATCTTTTTGAAAATCATAACCTGCAAAAGAGATCATAATATCTTAACATGGAATAAATCATAGAAGTGAAAATGAGATCCCCATAATCATAACATAAAACTTGAAACTTTGTGGCATGCACACATAATCATGGAAAATCATTTCTTGTTAGTCATGACTCATTGCCAAGACTATCTTAGCAGACAAAGTCCATTTCTGAACCGAGTTCACTCCTCGTTTCAGTCCTGTATCACTGAACCGAAATAACCTTCCATTCCATCCATGTCTATCTCATGAGATATAAATCTTTACCCAATGCATTGGAGGGAGATATAGGTCCCACCCATCTTATAATGAATCCTTTCTTATGTGTGCCACATAATCATAAATCATACATCATCGCATAACACATGTAACAAAGATGGGATTCTTGAAACATCATGACATCATAAAACAAATCATATAAGGTAAATGACTTCATAAAAATAATTCCCTCACAACATAATCAAATCAATGTAATAATAGGGATAAAAACAGAACCATATATTATCTTAGATGGAAAATAATTTTAATAAAAAATTTGAACTCCATTCTTGAGGAAAATATCCTTTCTACTTCTAAAACATTTTACTTTCTTAACATGTATTACAATTTTAAACTAAAAGAAGTTTATTAAAAATAAACTTGAAAACTTATAAAGGAAGATTCATGGAAATAATGTTTTAAAAATCCATTCTTGCCGTATAAGTTAAAAAAACATTCTTCTCATACTTTTGTTGGAAAAGTCAAAAAGTACCTCGTATGAAAAATGACAAAAGATTCCTTTAATATCTTTTAAAAAAACTCACAGAAGGGTAAAATAGGATTTAAACAATTTTAGGTGAATGGAAATAATATTACATATTGAGGAAACATGGATGTGGATGATAAAATATACCCCAGTAAATTTCAAACTATAAACAATCTCAGATAAAAATGAGATTGTGATATTTCCCTTACCTTAGGTGGGATTTGCTTTGTATGTGTCCGAAGCTCCTGTATAACGGTTTAAATAATGTTATTGACTTATTACAGAATCATACATATTGATATGATATCATATATGGTCATATTCTTAGCTTCTTATTAGTAATATTTCATTGTTACTTGTTACTCGAGTCTTTATTGCCTTTTGTTCTTATGCGTGTTTTGCCGAATAAATTCTTATTATTCTTTTAAGGTTATAGAAATTTATATCCAGAATGGTATTAGTGTAACATATATCATATTTATTCATTCAATTCATTTATATAATTACTATGTAATGATGATCAGGTAGAACGAGTCACATCAAATCGTGGAGACGGTATTCCGTACGTACGCACGAGCGATGATATTGTTCCCATGGTCGTGGAATTGTATTTAAGTGTATTTATACTATTTCAGTATCAATATCACTTTATAATAATCATATATAGTTACTCATTACACCATTATACCCATCCTTGTAAGGTTATGGTGGAAAATAGATTAAACCATGGCATGGAGACGGTATTCCGTACGTACGCACGCACGGTGATTTTATTTTTCCGTAGGATGGATAGAAGGTGAATTAGTGTTGTTTCATATTTATAATAACATATAAGTATGTAAGTAATACTGATGTTATTACTTTATCATGAATCAACTAAATAAGAAGAAGTTGAAGAAGAAAGAAATTGAAAAGATCGGTATTGGATATTACCTCTTCTTTTAAACGCCTCTTTGAATCCTCCACTTAGGGAACTAAGATTGGTCTTTGAAGAAGACCAAGACCTCTAGAATTATTCTAGGGAAGTGGAGAAGGTATTTTGGTAGAGGTTGTCCAAGCTTGAGTGCTCAAATTGGTGTGAGGAGGAGGGGGAGGAGGTGCCCTTTTATAAGGGAGGAGAGGGGCACCTTTGGAATATCCCAAAGTATTATTTTATATTAAAGTAAAAATCGGTTTATAAGGGTTCCAAAGGATCTTATTTCGAAGGTAAAGTGGGGATGGGTCGAAATCCTATCATCCAATAGGATTTAGACAGGTTTAGGTTATTATTTTAACCTTATCAATTAGATTTAACTCTAAGTTAAATAATTTAACTTTTACTATGTCTTTTTGTTTTCTTACACTATATGATTAATACACTTACTATAACATTCCAAAAGAACCCCAAGTTTTTTATTATTAATATATAAGACATTTGGCCGAACCTTAGATTTTTAGGAATAAAATAACAATTAATAATATAATATTTGATTTATAAACTATTTTGTGTCAATTTTGACACTATTTGATATATGATTTTTGTGAAAGTCATAACAGAATTATATGTTCTAACCAAGTTGATTAAATCAACACTAATATATCATAATAACCTATAAAATTAATGTAATTCATAAAAAGTCTCAAATTACATTTATTTTGGCATTTATAACATCAATTATGTTAACATTTCCTTAAAAGGTTAATTACTGCATCATCATTGTGTCATAAATAAATTAATTTATTTAAAGTATAAAAATTTTAAATAAACTATCATTATGTAGGAAATCTTTTTATCTTTATAATGAATATTTATAATCGAATTTATCTTATGTATAAAACCATATTAAAAATGTTTTAGTTATTAAACTTTGATTTTAACTATTTTAACTATTCATTAAATAAAATCATATTAAATGTCATAATCTAATCCATGTGGACCTAAATGGTCATATTATATTCATAAGGTTTTTTTTGGTTGAATTACACTTATACAATAGAATTAGGACATGTGTTAGGGTAATATTAATATCATATTTACCCTTAGTTACCCTATTTACTATTAACTGCGGTAAAAAAAAGTAAAAAGTTACTATTCACCAAAAAATTATTTTTATCTCATTGAACCAAATTTTACTTACTGATATCAACCTTGTCTGTCGGATTTTCGAAACTCCATTCACAAGAGCGGTAAAATTAAGTTTTATGCAAAATTCAGTTTTTAACCTACCACTTAGTGGTTTCACTATTCATCAAAAATTGAAAGTTTTCAGAAAAATACCAAAATTTCACCGTAGGCTAATTTCGGTATTCTGAATCCAAAAATAAAGTCCATTTTGAAAGATAAAATTTCAAAAAGTGGTTATTACTATTCATAACGGCTATTTTAAATAATATTTTAATAGCATGTCGTTGTTTTAGTGAAACTCAGTATTGCGTACAACGCAAGCTATCGAGGAAGGTCGCGATTGCGTGTAAAGTAAGCCAAGGTAGTGTGTAGTGAAAGATTATTTTGATGATATATTACATAAAAACTAAATATTACTCATAAAAATCTCAGGTGTTACATTTATTATTCCAAACCATGTGAAATTATTGATTTTAAAAGTACAATTGATTAATCGAAATTATAATTACAACATGATTATTATTCTATATATGTTAAACTAGTACCCTATTAGACCAAATTCAACCTCAAGAAGTGATTTTTCTATATAATATTAATACTTCAATAACATATAAGGTAAATTTAAATTATTAACAAGTTTTTTATAACATTGAATGATATTAGATACGTGGAATAATAAACATTAATATGTTTCAATAATAAATAATACAATTAACATAATATTATTATTCTCGATGATAATGAATATACATGACTATTCTAACTCAAGTTAAGGGATTATTTAAAATAGTACGATATTATAAATTATTTATTTCATAAATATTTCTCATGCATATCCACATTCTTATATATTTTTTAATAAAATATTTGTTCATTCTAAAATGAATGATAAATTTTGTTTTGACCTAATTTCATTTTTAATAAAGTAATGTTTTTAATGTTTTATAAAAGGGACATTGTTTTAAAGAAAAATGATTTATTCTTTAACTCTTTTTATTACTTATTTGAATTTTTATAATTCATCTACTAATTTTTTTATGGACATAAAATAATTATAATGTAATTTTTATGAATATTTTTAATTTATATCATTGGTTTTCAAAAGAAAATTATTATTTATTATATATAATATTTTCAAAAAAAGTAAAATAAATGGTTCTATTTTATCGTATATAAAGAAAAATTTTTCTCCCTCCATAGTAACTACTATTTTAATTTTGAATCGTTTATAAATTTACATATTAAGATTAAAAAACACACATTTCACTTTATTTGGGTATTTTAGTAACCCCAAACCTAGTATCTCGGGGCATGTGACTTCTTTATCACATCTCCATTAGATTTATAGAATCACATATCTAATGAAAAAATATTTAGTAGTCCTTCAAAACTATAAATATACACGTGTCATGAATTACATTTGAATATGCTGATTAAAAAACATTTTTTCAATGAAAAATAATTATTCCTTCAATCATATCATTTCATATCAATCATAGTAAACTTCATGGATTCTTGGGAAATTAAAAAAATAATAGTGATCTTAGGTTCTTAGTAAGGGTTATGTAAAGTGGAAGCTATCATTAATCGGTAATGAATAATAATTATATTGGAAAATAACTTAATAAAAATTACATTTAACCAATAACTTGGATATTAGAATAATAAAATGAATAATTAATATGTAAAGGTAAATAAAAGAAACACCTTCCACACTATCAATATACTTAGAATGAAAAAAATAGAGATAATCCCACTATGAAAATAATAACTGAATTATTAATGGATGAAATGCTTAATAATTAAATTTCATTTCCACAAGCCTGAAAATACACCTTCTACCATGTCCCTTCACATGAAACATTTTACAACATGTAAAAACTCATTTAACGCTATGTAAAATATTAGTATTGTATGACACCCTATATTATCAGGGGGTCATATAAACTATCCCGAACCTATCATTGTGTAAAGTCATGTGTCTTTTAACCCTATTAAAATGCGAAGGTTTTCAATTTTTTTCAGTTTATCGACTGGTCGTTTTTTTAATCCGCTCTCTAGAATTTTATTCCATGTGATGGAACACATAAAGGTGTCATTTTTGAACATAAGTAATTACATGATAATTTTTAGCGAGTGTCCCGATGAGTCTCGAGAGCATCGGATCTGGAAAATTACACTTTAATGAATCTGCACGGGCAACACATAGTTGCAATCCAACCTGTGTAATTTACTTTATTTAATAAATTATTTTATTTAATTAAATAATATTATATAAGAGATTGTGATTAAATAAAATAGGGGTTTAATTATAATTATTATTATTATAGGGTTATTATTATTAATATTATTATGGTTTTTTAATTAAATAAATGATAAAGAATTATTTAAATGACAGTTAAAGAAATTAATGTGGATTTTGGGTTTATCAAAGAACTGATTAAATTAAATAAAGAGTTTCATAACTATTAAAGGACTATTTATTATTAAATGGTTGAATGTGCTAATAATCAAAATGTTAATATTATTATTATGGTGTCATAAATTATTTTAATGCTTTGAAATTTTAATTTCATGGTAAAGGAGTGTATCATTTATGATAATCGAATGTGGCTTTTGATCTAATCAAAGAAAGATTTAATAAAATGTGGAGTTTCCGTTTTAATGCAGCATTGTTATTAAGTAGTGGTGTGGGGTTTATCAAGAGTTTGAAAAACAATAATAATGAGATTATTATTATTTTATTTTTATGAATGTAATTATTATTATTATGGAAATTAAATTAGGGGTTATGGGATTGAGTTTTTTTCATATTAATGATATTTAATAAATTGGGAGTTTCAAAATTAATTATGAAATATTTATTATGAGAATAATGAATGAAGAAGTGTTTTTAATTAAATGGTATGTAACATTTATGTTAAAATAATTGAATTGGATGTTTTATGAGGTGTAATAGATATGTGAAATTGATGAGGCTTTTTAGTATTATAAAGAAATATCAAATTAAATAAAGAGGTTCATAATTAATAAATTCGAATTTTTATATAATAGGAGGCGTTGGGTTTTATCTAAGGATGAATAATAATAATAATAATAATTCAATTATTATTATTATGGTTTTATGAGTGGTTGTAATCATTAATATGAATAATAATAATAATAAGGTATTTTTTGTTGTTTCATTTAATTAAATTAAAGGTCAATAATAATTTGATTAATCACTTCGAAGAAGAGGTTTTAGTTTAATTATTTTGTGTTGAGATTATTAATTAAATAATGATGAGTTTTGCATTATCGATAAAGGGTAATATTAAACTGTAATATTAAATAAAAAATAAATATGGAGTTGGGTTTTATTTAATTAATCCATTTTAAATATTGATATCAGGTTGTGCACAGGTAATCAAATGGTGCGGGTCAGTTGTGTAGTTATCTGGTTTTTAAAATGATTTATTTTTATTTTATTTTAAATAAAATAAATATTTAAAAATAATATTAATAAGGATATTATTTTTATTATTATATTATTTTGATTGGATTATTAATGGGGGTTTTAGATTTAATTTTGAAACATTTATTTAAAGGTTAGTTAAAGAAGTGACTTTATATTAAATTAGAAAAATAAATATTATTATTATTATTTTAAGAATATTAGACTATCTAGGGTGTAATGGATTATTAGGGGACAGAAAATGAGTGTAGAAAACCACCATACGAGAGGAACAACAAAAATTCATGAGGTCCCTCCTTTGAGGTGTGCTACCCCCCCCCCCCCCCGCTAGCTCCTGTTCGCTCGATCGAATCCTCCCAGTGTCTTCCCGAATCTTGTCAGTCTCAGTGAGGTGAGTTCGCCTGCATTTGTTTTGTGATTCGCAACGAACATTTGGCACCTCCCTCGCCATTTTTCTTCGTCCAAAATCCTATGGTTTGGGTTTTATTGGGTTTCCTTCTTTCTTCGGTTCTAGGGATGTGCAAGGGGATCATCTAGACCCTTTGGACCATATTCCGGCATCTGCTGAGAAAGGTGAGGTAGATGAGTTCATTTACTCTTTTCAGTTATGTTTTGGGTTAGGTTATTTGACTGTGGTATTTTTTCACATAATTCAATTAAGGGTATGATAATTTTTATGAGTCCTCGAGTCCAAGTTAGAGATGCGTTGGTCCTTACTACTTTGATTCTGAGTACCTATTTTAATATTTTGTGTTTTATTTATATTGTTGCCGGCCACACACATGAATATATATATATATATATAATGTGTGAGCGCGTGTGATTACCAACCAGTTGTGGACTGGTTACTGCCAAGTGTATTAAAGAACTTCAAAATTAAAATGGTGCCACCCCGAGGTAGGTTCTGAAGTCCCTATAACTTTATTTAAGAATTATAGCTTCTGTAAATAAATTGAGAATGTGAGTTTCCTTGATTATGATAAGTTTATTCATGACACATATGATGTTATTAAATGATTCGGCACATGTGAGAGAAATGAGGACTTGAACATGTGTTTATTTTAAGCATGTTTTGCTAATTTAGATAAAGTGATATGATTAAACAGTTAAATGATTTGAATGGGTAGAATGGTTAATAGGTTAATTATTTGTAGAATTAATTATCATGTCATGATATGGAATAAAAATTGTGGCCATTACTAATTATAGAGAATATTGAATATTTTAAATGTTCAGAATATAGTTTGGAAACTGATAATAATTAATGGATTTATTAATTTTTACATGATAAATGGAAAATGGTTAATTAATTGAGGACTGGTTAAAAATATATTATTTAATTAATTAATTGTTTAATTAATTAATTTGAAAAAATTAAATTAGGATTGTGAAATAATTCTTTGTTACAACTATTGTCCATGGGTTTCTTTTGATACATTCTAGATTTCCGTGCATTAAATTTTCTTGGATTGAGTTTTTTCTATTCTGAGATTCTTCATGAGATGGTTGCTAAATATATGGGCTTTGTTCAGCATGTTTTGTGATGATTATGACATGCATGTAAAATATTAGTGTCCTGGACAAATTATTGTTTAAGTGGATAGGTTCATACTTTATATATAATTTTGATAATTAAATTTTGAGGTAATTATTTATTTGGATTGCTAAGAATAATTAAATTTTAATTAATTATTTACTATTAAGATATTGAATGGATAGTTAATTTTTGACTTTTGATGGGTGATTTATGATGTTAATTATTTTTTAATTATTTAATGGATTGGATTAATTAATTTATGAATTAATTAATTATAGGTTGTGGGGTTTTATACATGTAGTTATACATCCATCTTTCAAGAAAATATTCTTTTATGGGTTAGGGACTAATTCCCCAAATACCCATGGGTTGTGAGATAAGGACTGATGCTCCAAATACTCACGAGGGTGCTAGACATGATGTTTTACGCTCATTAATTGACAATGGACTGTGGGTCCAATTGGTCTTACATGAAATGAATTAATTTGTTAATGAAAATTATTGTGAAATTATGATTTTTGAATTGAATATGTGAAAGGGTTCATACTTATTAATGAATTGGGTGAATCACTATAAGTGGACAGACCTAGGAGGGAATCCCTATTTTAGTGTTTAGACAGGCTTATATATAGTATATGAAATATTAAATTGAATATATTATGATTCATTATCCAAGACAAAGCACAATTTTGGGTTTGGTATTGTCTTAGATAAATTAAATGGTCTTTAAAGACATCTGGCGTGAGTGACTTATAGAGGGAATGTCAAGATCAGTTCAGATCATGAGAATTATATAGTTATATGAGGTATAAATAATTGACAAAGGAAATGGATTGTGTAATGACTATTGTGTATGCATGAAAAATGTATAATATAGGCTCAAAGACTAGTACAAAGATGAAGCAGGTACTTGGGTATATATATACATTGTACTGATTAACATAATTATGAATTCTTGCACTGTTTAAATTATTTATTGATTGTCAGGATTTGGGATAGACATATGTGGTCCCGGCCTATTGAGATTTATGTCTCACAACCTACTTGGGAGGCCATTACACTGGGGTTCCTGAGTAGATTTTATTTGGTTGCAGGATTGTTATGTTTTCTTATACATGGAAGATAAGACCAAAGGACTGAGAAGAAGCTTGAGATGCTCAAGGAGACTGCCCTTGGAGCATGGAGTCATTTTTTATATATTTTTTTAATAGAATGTTCATAATTCTATTTGGTTCAATGTTTTCCATTTTTGAATCATAAGTATTTCATGCATGCATTTTCTATATAATTGATTTCAGTTATTTGTTTATACAAGATTTATAAAATCTATCTTCCGCTGCTTTATCATTTATTTGACTTATTTTTCTATTTATTTCCATTTTATGTTATTTACATTGATATACCACTGTGAAACTCTAACAAGATGGTATAGTCTCCCCAACTGACTATCCTTGGACCCTTGTTGATAGACGCCAGCATTTGGAATACGGGGAGACACGCATGAGATCATGTGGAGACTGGTCCAGCCACTGGTTTAGTGATGAGCCGGTTCAGGATGTTACAAAGTGGTATCATAGGGTTTCTTTTCGTTTCTATTGCTATTTGGGGGTTGGTAGACATGAGACTATGAATATTTTGGTTCTTGGGTTAATAGTCATGCTTGGGACAGATCACTTCATGTATGGGAAATAACCATATAGCTAGTGATGTGAATTGATGTTTGTACTATTATAGGTTATAGTTGATATGATTTCACCTTGATTGACTGGTGTATTTTCTATTTTTGATTGATTTTGAGAATGTTGAAAAATAATTATCTTGGACTAATATGGAAATGATCTTCTATACATGCGTCATAATTGGCACTTAGAGATTCACATGTCATGCATATAACATTCCATGTAGTTGCATTAGTAGGATGTCTACTAATTTGGATTGTGTTCCTTGGTTGCAATGCCCTGTTTTGATCTTCTTTAGCGTGACTCTCTATATAGCATGTTTCAGTTGTAGATTTAACATTTGTGAGTGATTATATTCTATACTTCCTCAATTATTAGTAGGTTTTGTTGGTGTTCAATGGTTATGTGTTATAGAATGTTGTTGTGTTACTGCTTATGCTAACATGTTAGAGATATTGAAGATATGTGAAAGGGGAGATAAATATAAAAAGTTAAATAAATTTTCATTGTGATAAATGGTATCCAAATTACAGTGATAAGGTTTATGGGATCCATATCGATTAGTAGATTTCCACCCATGGGTTTGAACATTATACAACAATAATATGTTTTACAGTTGTTATATATTTATAAATGAAAAGTTTTTATTGTAATGAACTGTTGTTGGGTTTGTTTTAGAAGAACCCAGATTGAACAAATATGGGACCCTTGGAGGTCACCTTCTTAGTAAAAATGATTTAGATTCAAAATTGTTTTTTTAAATTTTAATAACACTAAATAATTAAATAATTAAAGAGGATGTTTGTGATAGCATGCCTTTTTCCCGTAGGGATTTGTTTTGAAAACCAAGTTACTTGTTGTGTAGATATACTTTTGTGTATATAAAAATTCATTCAAATATCAAAATATTTAAATTAATTAAATAAAATTCTTAAAAATAAAATGGGGTTTTTAAACCATGTGATTTAAGTTTTGTGTGACCAAGAGAGAGGGTCAATGTTTATGTTTCATAAGGGTCTAACATGTGGTAGGTAGTAACCTTTGAATTTCAAGGTTGTTAAAGTATGTTTGTAACAAAGCTTGGGAGGACTTCGTGGTAGTCGATTGTTATGGAACTCTGATAGGATTGTGCTATGAATTTTATGAATAATTTTTGACGTGGTGATCGTAGTTCAAGGAATGTCACACACATGAGATAATGTGTTCTAAAAATAGGTGCTGGTGATCAGCTTATCTATTCTTGATATGTCATGGAAAATCCGAAAGTAGGTATTTTTGCATTTTTTTCGATAAATGTGTTGTTAGGTGATGCCATGATTTTAGAATAGAGTTGTCCAGTAATTGTTTGATTGATCTTCTTAATGACCTTGGATGGTCGGTTGTTTTCACAATAGTTTCCAATGGCTTCTAGGGGACGATTATGTTTTATGTTGGGTATATTGTAATGTCTTATGTTCTTGAAACCTGTTAGATTTTGAAGGTTTTCGAATTTTCTTTAGGTTTATCAACGGTATTTTTTTAATCTGATATCCAGAATTTTATTCCCAGAGCTGGAACACCTAAAGGGGTTGTTTTTGGAATTATGTAATTACCTGATAATTTTTAGTGGGTGTCCTGATGAGTATTGAGAGCACCAAATCCATAAAATTCCACTTTAATGAACCTACACGGGCAGCTCACGGTTGGGGTCCAACCCGTAAAGTTTACCCTATTTAATAATTTTTTTAATTTAATTAAATAATATTATATCAGAGATTGTGATTAATTAAAAGAGAGTTCTAAAAATAATTATTATTATTATGGAATTATTATTATTAATATTATTGTGGATGTTCAATTAAATGAATGATAAAGAATTAATTAAATAAGGGTTGATGAAATTAATTTTGATTTTGGGTTAATCAAAGAACCACTTTAATTAAATAAAGTGTTTCAGAATTATTAAAGCACCATTTATTATTAAATGGGGGAATGAGGTAATAAAAATAATGTTGTTATTATCATTATGGTGTCATAAATTATTTTAATGTTTTGATATTTTAGTTTCAGGTTAATGGAGTGTATCAATTATGAGAATTTAATGTGTCTTTTAATCGTATCAAAGATACATTTAATAAAATTTGTAGTTTTAGATTCAATGAAGTGTTGTTATTAAGTAGTTGTTTTGGGTTTATCCAGAGCTTGAAAATAACAATAATGAGATTATTATTATTTTGGTTTTGTGATTGTAATCATTATTATTGTTATGGAAATTAAATCAGGGTTTATGGGTTGGAGTTTTTATCATATTAATGATATTTGAATAAATTGGGAGTTTCATAATTAATTATGAAACTTTGATTAAGAGAATAATGCATGAAGAAGTATTTTTAATTAGATGGTGTGTGACATTTATGTTAAAAAAAATAATTGGATTTTTAATGAGGTGTCATAGTTATGTGAAATTAATAGGGATTTTGGGCATCTCAATTAAACGTTTATAAATAAGGAGTTTCATAATTAATAAAGAGGAATTTTTATATAATAAGAGGTGTTGGGTTTTATCTAATGTTGAATAATAATAAAAATAATAATGCAATTATTATTATTATGGTGTTATGAGTGGTTGTTATTATGATTATCAATAATAATAATAATGGATTTTCTGGGGGTTTCATTTAATTAAATTAATTGTCAATAAGAATTTAATTAATCACATCGAAGAAGAGGTTTTTATTTAATTAATTTGTTTTAAGATAATTATTTAGATAATGATGAGTTGGGAATTATCAAAGAAGGGTAATATTAAATAAGTAATAAATGTGCAGTTGGGTTTTATTTAATTAGACCATTTTAAATATATATATCGAGTTTTGTACGGATAGTCAAATGGTGCAGGTTAGTTGTGTGGTTATCCGGTTTTTAAAATGATTTATTTTTATTTTATTTTAAATAAAAGAAATATTAAATAATAATAATAATAAGGATATTATTATTAACATTTTATTAATTTGATTAGCTGATTAATAAGTGTTTTCATAATTAATTGTGAAACATTTATTTACTGGTTAATTAATGAGCTAACAATATATAAAATTAGAATAATAAATGTTATTATTATTTTATTAAGACTATTATTTTATCATTGGTGTAATTGATAATTGAGGGGTATAACGTGAGGGTTGAGCACCACCATATGGGAGGAAGAACAAAAATGCATGAGGCCCCTTCTTTGTGGCCCACTACGCCCCCTTGCCAGCTCCTCTTCGCTCGTTCGAATCCTCCTAGTGTCTTCTCAAATCATGTCAGTCTCGGTAAGTTGAGTCCATCAGCATTTGTTTTGTTATTCGCATCAGCCATTTTGCTCCTCCATCGCCCTAATTCCTCATCCAAAATTTGATGGTTTTTGTTTTATTGGGTTTCCTTGATTCTTTGGTTCTAGGATTGTACAAGGGGCTCCTCTTGACCCTTTGGACCATATTCCGACATCTGTCGACAAAGTTGAGGCAGATGAGTTCATTTTATCTATTTTTTGTTTTGGGTAAGGTTATATAACCATGATATTGTTTCACATCATTAAATTATGGGTGTGATAATTTTTATGAGTCCTTGGTACATAGTTAGAGGTGTGTTGGTCCTTATTTCGTTGATTCAGAGTACCTATTTTAATATTTTGAATTTTATTTAAATTTTCCATGGACACACAAGTGAATATATATATATATAAGGTGCACACAAGTTTTATTGTGTACATGTTGTGGACTGGTTGCGGCAAGTATATTATAGCGCTTCAGATTTAAAATGGTGCCACCCCAAGTTAGGGTCAAAAATACCTGTCACTTTATTTAAATATTATATCTACTTTAAATGAATTGAGAATGTGAGTTTCATTGATTATGATATTTCTATGTATAACACTTTTGATGTTACCAAATGATTCCACCCACATGAGATAAATGTGGACGTGAACACGTGTTGATTTTAAGCATGTTTTGCTAATTTGGATAAAGTGATACTATTAAATTGTTGAATGATTGGAATGAGAATAATGGGTAATAGGGTAATTAATTATAGAATAAATTATCATGTCATGGATTGGAATAAAAATTGTGGCTATTACTGATTATTGAGAATGTTGAATATTTGAAATGTTTAGAATATAAATTGGAAATAGGTAATAATTAATGGATGGTTTAATTATAACAATATAAATAAGAAATAGATAATTAATTGATGATTCGTTAAAGAGATAAGATTTAAATAAATATTTTTTAATTAATTTATTTGAATGCATGAGGTTAACATTGTGGGTTATTTGTTTGTTACGACTATTGGCCCTGGGAACCTTTTGATGTATGTTAGATTTCCATGCATTAGGTTGTCTTGGATGGAGTTATTAATATTATGATATTTTGTGTGACCTGTTTACTAAATATATAGGCTTTGTTCAACATGTTTTCTGATGATTATGACATGAATACAAATTGTTAATGTCCTGGAAAATTCATTGTTTGAGTAGATAGGTTCAAACTTGATACAGAATTTGGATAATTAAATGTTAAGTTAATTATTTATTTGTCTTGATAAGAATAATTAATTTTTAGTTAATTATTTATGATTGAGATGTTGAAAGGTTAATTAAGGGTTGTCTTTTGATAGGTGATTTATGTTTTTAATTATTTGTTGAATTAAATAACAGATTGGATTTATTAATTTATGAATTAATTAATAGATGGTTGTGGGGTGTTAGACATGGTGTTCTACTACAATGATAAATATATATGTATTATTGATAAAGGATTCGTGAGATAGGCACTGATGCTCCAAATAATCACAGGGTTCTAGACATAGCATTCTATATCCAGCTTGCAAGATATTATTTTATGGGTCAAGGACTGATGCTCCAAATACCAATGGGTTGTGAGACATGGACTGACACTCCAAATTCTGACAGGGGTGATAGACATGATTTTCTACACCCGTTAATTAACATTGGACTGTGGGGCCAATTGGTCTTACATGAATTGAATTAATTGGTTAATGAAAACAATTGTGACATTACAATTTGTGAATTGAATATGATAAAGGGTTCATACTTATTGAAAAATTTCGTGAATCACTATTAGAGGACGGACCTATGAGATAATCACTATTTTTTGGTGATGGGCTCAAATATAGTATATGAAAGTTTAAATTTAATGCCTTTTGATGAATTATCCAAGCCAAAGCACATGCTTGGATTTGTTCTTAACTTTTATTACTTAGATGGTCTTTAGAGACATCTGTGGTGAGTGACTTATATAGGGAATTTTGGGCTCAGTATGGATCATGAGAATTATATAATCTAATGATGATTGAATAAATGATAAATGAAAATTATTGGGTAATGATTATTGTGTATGAATGAAAAATGTATAATACATGTTTAGACACCAGGTGAGAGCCGAATCATGTACTTGGATATATAGTTACATTGTACTTCTTAACTTAATTATGCTTGCTTGCACTGTTAAAATACTCACAAGGGTCAGGGACTAATTCCTCAAATACCCATGGGTTGTGTGACAAGGAATGACACTCCAAATACTCACGAGGGTGCTAGACATGATGTTCTACACCCCTTAATTGACAATGGACTATGGGTCCAATTAGTCTTACATGAATTGAATTAATTTGTTAATGAAAACTATTGTGATATTATGATTTGTGAATTGAATATGTGAAAGGGTTCATACTTATTAATGAATTGCGTGAATCACTATAAGTGGAATGTACTAGGAGGGAATTACTATTTTTGTGTTTATACTGGCTCAGATATAGTATATGAAGTACTAAAATGAATATCTTATGATGCATTATCCAAGCCAAAGCACATGTTTGGGTTTGGTATTGACTTTCATAACTTAAATGGTCTTTAGAGACATCTGGAGTGAGTGACTTATACAGGGAATGTCGAGATCAGTTCAGATCATGAGAATTATGTAGATAAATGAGGTAGGAATAATTGATAAATTAAAAGGATTGCGTAATGACTATTTTGTATGCATGAAAAATGTATAATATATGTTTAGACACTAGCATAAAGATGAAGCAGGTACTTGGGTATATAGATACATTGTACTTCTTAACTTAATTATGCATGCTTGCATTGTTTAAATTATTTATTGAATTTCATGATTTGGGATAGACATATGTTGTCCTAGCCTATTGATATTTATGTCTCACAACCTACTTGAGAGGCCATTACACTGGGGTTCCCATGTAGATTCTATTTGGTTACAGGATTGTTTTGTTTTCTTATACATGAAAGATAAGACCAAAGGACAGATCAGAAGCTCAGGATGATCGAGGAGACTGCCCTTGGGGCTTGGAGTAATTTTTTATATATTTTTGTAATGGAATGTTCATAATTCTATTTGGTTCAATGTTTTCCATTTTTGAATCATTAGCACTTCATGCATGCATTTTCTATATAATTGATGTTAGTTATTTGTTTATACAAGATTTATAAAATCTACCTTCCGCTGCTTTATCATTTATTAGACTACTTTTTCTATTTATTTACATTTTTTGTTATTTACTCATATACCACTATGAAACTCTAATAAGAGGGTATAGTCTCCCCATTTACTATCCTTAGACCCTTGCTGATAGACGCTAGCCTTTGGAATACAGGGAGATGCGCATGAGGTCATGTGGAGACTGGTCCGACCACTTGTTTAGTGGTGAGACGGGTCAGGATGTTACAAAGTGGTATTATAGGGTTTCCTTTCCTTTATCTTACTATTTTGGGGTTGGTATACACGAGACTAGTGGAACTTGGGTTAATCTTCATTCTTGGGACTGATCACTTCATGTATGGGAAATTACCATGTAGCTAGTAATGTGAATTGATGTTTGTAATATTATAGGTTATAGTTGATATGATTTCACCTTGACTGACTGGTGTATTTTCTATTGTTGATTGAATTTGAGAATGTTGAAAAATAATTATCTTGAGCTAATATGGAAATGAAGTTCTATACATGCGTCATCATTGGCACTTAGAGATTCATATGACATTCATATAACATTCCATGTAGTTGCATAAGTAGGATGTCTGCTAATTTGGATTCTGTTCCTTGGTTGCAATGCCCTGTTTTGATCTACTTTAGCGTGACTCTCTATATAGATTGTTTTAGTTATATATTTAACATATGTGAGTTATTATATTCCATTATTCCTCAATTATTAGCTGGTTTTGTTGTTGTTCAATGGTTTTGTGCTATTGTAAGTTGTTGTGTTACTGCTTATGCTAACATGTCACAGATGTTGAAGATATGTGAAAGGGGAGATAAATATAAAAAAGTTAAATAAATGTCGATTTTGATAAATGGGATCCAAATTACAGTGATATGGTTTATGGGATCCATATAGATTAGTATATTTCCACCCATGAGTTTAAACATTATACAATAATAATATATTTTACAATTGTTACAAATCTAAAACTGCTGAGTTTTGATTGTAATGAACTGTTGTTGAGTTTCTTTTGGAAGATCCCAGATTAAAAAAATATGGGACCCTTGGAGGTCACCATCTTAGTAAAAATGATTTTAGATTCCAAATTGATTATTTAAATTTGAATAACACTGAATAATTAAATGATTAAAGAGGATGTTTGTGATAGATTTCCTTTTTTCCATAGGGATTTTATTTGAAAACCATGTTACATTTTGTGTAGATATACTTGTGTGTATGTGGAAATTAATTCAAATATCAAAATGTTGAAATTAATTAATTAAAATTCTTAAAAATAAAAAGGGGTTTTAAACCTTGTGATTTTAGTTTTTCCTGACCAAGAGAGAGGGTCAATGTTTATGTTTCATAAGGTTCCAACATGTGGTAGGTAGTACCCTTTTAATTTCCATGGTTGTTAAAGTATGTTCGTAACATAGCTCGGGAGGACTTCTTGGTAGTCGATTGTTATAGAACTCTGATAGGATTATGCTATGAATTTTATGAAGAATTTTTGACGTGGTGATCGTGGTTCGAGGAATGTCACACACATGCATTAATGTGTTCTGAAAATAGGTTCTGGTGATCAGCAGATCTATTCATGAGACGTCATGGAAAATCCTAAGGTGTGTATTATTGAATTTTTTCGATAAATGTGTTTTTAAGTGATTCAAAGATTTTAGAATAGAGTTGTCCAGTAATTGATTGATTGATCTTCATAATGACCTTGGAAGGTCGGTTGTTTTCATAGTGGTTTCCAATGGCTTCTAGGGGACGATTATGTTTTAAGGTGGTTATATTGTAATATCTTATGTTCTTGAAACATGTTAAAATCTGAAGGTTTTTAAATTTTTTTTAGGTTTATCAATGGTATTTTTTTTAATCTCATATCCATAATTTTATTCCCAGTGTTGGAACAACTCAAGGGGTTGTTTTTTGAATTATGTAATTACCTGATAATTTTTAGCGGGTATCCTGATGAGTATTGAGAGCACCGAATCCATAAAATTCCACTTTAATGAACCTATACGGGCAGCTCATGGTTGTGGTCCAACCCGTAATGTTTACCATATTTAATAATTTTTTCAATTTAATAAAATAATATTATATGAGAGATTGTGATTAATTAAAAGAGAGATCTAAAAATAATTATTATTGTTATGGAATTATTATTATTAATATTATTTTGTTTGTTCAATTAAATGAATGATAAATAATTAATTAAATAATGGTTGATGAAATTAATTTTGATTTTGGGTTAATCGAAGAACCGCTTTAATTAAATAAAGATTTTCTGTATTATTAAAGAACAATTTATTATTAAATGGAGGAATGTGCTAATAATAATAATGTTATTATTATCATTATGGTGTCATAAATTATTTTAATGTTTTGAGATTTTAATTTCATGTTAATGGAGTGTATCAAATATGAGAATTTAATGTGGCTTTTCATCTTATCAAAGATACATTTAATAAAATTTGGAGCTTCAGATTTAATGAAGATTTGTTGTTAAGTAGTTGTTTTGGGTTTATCCAGAGCTTGAAAAATAACAATAATGAGATTATTATTATTTTTTGTTTTGTGAATGTAATCATTATTATTATTATGGAAATTAAATTAGGGTTTATGGGTTGGAGTTTTTATCATATTAATGATATTTTAATAAATTGGGAGTTTCATAATTAATTATGAAACTTTCATTAAGAGAATAATGAATGAAGAATCCTTTTTAATTAAATGGGGTGTGACATTTATGTTAAAAAAATTAATTGGATGTTTAATGATGTGTCATAGTCATGTCAAATTAATAGGACTTTTGGGCATCTCAAATAAACGTTTATAAATAAGGAGTTTCATAATTAATAAAGAGGTATTTTTATATAATAAGAGGTGTTGGCTTTTATTTAATGTTGAATAATAATAAAAATAACAATGCAATTATTATTATTATAGTGTTATGAGTGGTTGTTATTATTATTATCAATAATAACAATAATGGATTTTCCGGGGGTTTCATTTAATTAAATTAACAGTCAATAAGAATTTAATTAATCACATCAAAGAAGTGGTTTTTATTTAATTAATTTGTTTTTAGAGAATTAATTAAATAATGATGAGTTGGGCATTATCAAAGAAGGGTAATTTTAAATGGTAATATTAAATAAGTAATAAATGTGCCGTTGGGTTTTATTTAATTAACCCATTTTAAATATATATATATAGTTTTGCACGGATAGTCAAATGGTGCAAGTTAATTGTGCGATTATCCAGTTTTTAAAATGATTTATTTTTATTTTTATATAAATAAAAGAAATATTTATTAATAATAATAATAAGGATATTATTATGAACATTTTATTAATTTTATTGGATGATTAATAAGGGTTTTCAGAATTAATTGTGAAACATTTATTTAACGGTTAATTAATGAGGTAGCATTATATTAAATGAGAACAATAAATGTTATTATTATTTTATTAAGAATACTATTTTATCATTGGTGTAATTGATAATTGAGGGATATAACATGAGGGTTGAGCACCACCATATGGGAGGAAGAAAAAAAATGCATGAGGCCCCTTTTTTGTGGCCCGCTACACCCCCTTGCCAGCTCCTCTTCGCTCGATCGAATCCTCCGAGTGTCTTCTCAAATCATGTATGTCTCGGTAAGGTGAGTCCATCTTCATTTGTTTTATTATTCGCATCTTCCATTTAGCTCCTCCATCTCCCTATTTCCTCATCCAAAATTTGATGTTTTTGGTTTTATTGGGTTTCCCTAATTCTTCGGTTCTTGGAATCTGCAAGGGGCTCCACTTGACCCTTTGTATCTTATTCCGGCATCTACCAACAAAGGCGAGGTAGATGAGTTCGTTTTATCTTTTCTGTTATGTTTTGGGTAAGGTTATTTCACCATGGTATTGTTTCACATTATTCAATTATGGGTTTGATAATTTTTATGAGTCCTCGATACATAGTTAGAGGTGTATTGGTCCTTATTTCTTTGATTCAGAGTACATATTTTAATTTTTTAAATTTTATTTATATTTTCCCCTGGCACACACTTATATATATATATATATATAAGGTGCGGAAATGTGTTATTGTGGACCAGTTGTGGGCAGGTTGCGGCCAAGTATATTAAAGCGCTTCACATTTAAAATGGTTCCACCCTGAGGTAGGATCACAAATCCCTGTCACATTATTTAAAAATTATATCTACTTTAAATAAATTGAGAATGTAAGTTTCATTGATTATGATATGTCTATGCATAACACTTTTTATGTTATTAAATGATTTCACCCACATGAGATAAATGAGGACATGAACATGTGTTGATTTTGAGCATGTTTTGCTAATTTCGATAAAGTGATATGATTAAATTGTTGAATGATTAGAATTGGAAGAGTGGGTAATAGGGTAATTAATTATAGAATAAATTATCATGTCATGAGTTGGAATAAAAATTGTAGCTATTACTGATTATTGAGAATATTGAATATTTGAAATGTTCAGAATCTAAGTTGGAAACTGGTAATAATTAATGAATGGATTAATTATAACATGACAAATGGAAAATAGATAATTAATCGATGATTGGTTAAAGAGATAAGATTTAATTAACTATTTTTTAATTAATTTATTTGAATGCATTAAATTTAGATTGTGAGTTAAGTGTTTGTTATGACTATTGGCCCAGGGAACCTTTTGATGCATGTTAGATTTCCATGCATTAGGTTGTCTTGGATGGAGTTATTTATATTATGAGATTTTGTGTGTGCTGATTAATAAATATATAGGCTTCGTTCAGTATGTATTCTGATGATTATGACATGCATGGAAATTGTTAATGTCCTGGAAAAATCACTGTTTGAGTTGATGGATTCAGACTTGTTAAAGAATTTGGATAATTAAATGTTAAGTTAATTATTTATTTTTCTTGATAAGAATAATTAATTTTTAATTAATTATTTACGATTGAGATGTTGAATGGTTAATTAAGGGTTGACTTTTGATTAGTGATTTATGTTTTTCATTATTTGTTGAATTAAATAACAGATTGGATTAATTAATTTATGAATTAATTAATAGATGGTTGTGGGGTGTTAGACATGGTGTTCTACACCAATGATAAATATATATGTATTATTGATAAACGGGATATGAGATAGGTACTGATGCTCTAAATACTCACAGGGTTCTAGACATATCATTCTATAGACAACTTGCAAGATATTCTTTTATGGGTCAAGGACTGATGCTCCAAATACCCATGGGTTTTGAGACAAGGACTGACACTTCGAATACTGACAAGGGTGATAGACATGATGTTCTACACCCATTAATTTACATTGGACTGTGGGGCCAATTGGTCTTACATGAATCGAAATAATTGGTTAATGAAAACTATTGTGACATTACAATTTTTGAATTGAATATGAAAAAGGGTTCATACTTACTGAAGAATTTGGTGAATCACTATTAGTGGAGGGACCTATGAGAGAATTATATAGGGAATGTCTGGCTCAGTATGGATCATGAGAATTATATAGTTTAATGAGGATTGAATAAATGATAAATGAAAATTATTGGATAATGACTATTTTTTTATGAATGAAAAATGTATAATATAGGTTTAGACACCAGCTGAGAGATGAATCGGGTACTAGGGTATATAGTAACATTGTACTTCTTAAAATAATTATGTTTGCTTGCACAGTTAAAATTATTTATTGAATGTCAGGATTTGGGGTAGACACCGATGGTCCTGACCTTATAAGATTTATATCTCACACCCTAACTTGGCCACCATTACACCGGGGTACCTGAGTAAATTCTATTTGGCTAGAGGATTGTGTTCTTGGCATTTACTTGTAAGATATGAGAAAAAAACAGGGCAGAATCTTGGGATGCTAGAGGAGACTGCCCTTGGGGCATGGAGTCATTGTTTATTAATTTTTGCAATGGAATGATCATAATTCTGTTTTGTTCATGGTTTTTTCATTTTTTATCATTAGTATGTCGTGCATTCATCTGCTATATAATTGATATTGGCCATTTGTTTGTACAAGATTTATAAAATATTCCTTCTATTACTTTATCATTTTTTAGACTTTGTCTTATATTTATTTCTATTGTTTGTTATTTACTTTGATATATAAATGTGAAACTCTGATAAGAAGGTATAGTCTCCCCACTGATTATCCATAGACCGTCGTTGTTAGTCAGCGGCCAATGGTGTACGGGGAGACGCGATTGAGGCCATGTGTTGACTGGTCCAACCACTAGTCAGGATGCTACACTCTGTAGGCCCAAATTATTCCTCATATATTGAATAATCAATTTAATTTGTAAAAAAAATGTTTGATATAATCAAATATTTATATTTCTTCTGGAATACATATATATCTTTATTTTGCCTTAATCAAAAATAAGTTTTAATGTCGAAAAAAATATTGAAAATGATATGTGTTTTATGTAATTAACATATCAATGATAAATAATATATGGATATATATAATAAATTTATTATAAAATGATCACATTAAAAGCGAATATTAGAAGGGAAAGGTAGTGACTACAAAAAAGAACCAAAAAGTGAATTTCAATAATATTATTGTCAAAATGATTATAAAATAGCCATAGAATGAAAAAGGATGGTATCCATACATAATATACCCATTTGATAAATGATTAATTATCATTGTCACAGATGAAATTAAATAGTATAAAATTAACTATGAGAACATTCATGATTGGAAAATAGTTTTCAATTTTAAAAACACATTTAATAATATAAAATGTCAAAAAATATTTAATGACAATTTTAACTAAAATTAATTTCTATAACCTATAATATAATCTATAACAAATTTACTGCCCCTGATGCCTAGAAATTCAATTTGTATGTTACGTGTTAAAATAAATATTTCGTTTTAATATTTTGGTAAAATACAAAAAGGAATTTTTTTTGAAAACATTATTAAAATTTAATAGAAGACTATTTATAAGTATAAAAAATATGAATATAAATCTTATCACTTTTTAAAAAAGTTTCAAAATAATTTTTATTTTTTTAGAAAGCATTGTTTTAAAGAAAAATAGATTTTTTCTCCAAGAGAGAAATGAGTTCAGATTTTCTAAATATCATTTTATTAGAAATTTTACGAATAAAATTTTAGAGAAATTCAATTTTATCATCACAAATAATGAATAACTATAGTATGAGTTAATTAAATGGGTTTATTTGAAATTTTTTAAATAATTTCCTTCAAATAAAATTCATGAATAAACCATTTTGATGGGAATGTGATTTTAAAATAAACCCTCAAAATGATTATAAAATGTAAGTAAGAATTATTCAATGAATACATTATGGGTATCGAAAGAAATTCCTCATAATGATAGGAAACAAAATATATGATAATTAAAATTCACTACAAACATAATCTTATAATTTCATAGACGATGAAGAAATATTATACACAAATGAAAATAAAATATGTTATGAAATTCTTTATCACATGTTAACTCTTATGTTAAATAACCTTGGATGAAATAGTTTAAATAAAATGTTAAAATAAAAATAATTATTAATAAATAATGATATTATATGTCTTAAGGGTGGTATATAAAAAAATATAAATTAAATTAGGTGTACAACATTACAACAAGCATTTCTGAATATAAATTGAGATGGATACCCTTATATCATGCTTTCATTTAGTTTAATGTTCATTTACCTGTAGTATATTAATTTATATAATGATATTAATTTATTTTAGAACCGGAAATATACATATAAAATCATATATTATAATTTGATCACTTAGTATCCCCTAGTTTTTAATTATAATACATAAGATTTATTGTTACATGTGTTAATTGAATTGTTTTTTTCATTCATTTTGTCTTAGGAATGTTCCCAATATTTCGAATGTTATATAGTTAAATATTCTATAGAATGATAATAAATTTATAAATATAATATTTTTCAATTTTATAAATTATTACTGTAAATAATAAAAAATTACTATGATAATGAGTCACATCACTTCATAGATATATTAGGTACTACGTATGTACGAGAAACGATATCAATCCCCTAACTGGTGAAAGGGTAAATAATAAGGCGATATATTATTTATTTAGAATAAATATCATATTATATATATCAAATAAATTTATTAATTTTATAATTATTACATTCCATGTAATGAGTTAGAGAAAAATAAATCACATCACCTTAAACAGCTATAGAAAGATTTTTATATAAGCATTTTTATCATATTTGAATCTAAATGGAATTGTATATTTATATGTGTTATATTTAAATTCAAGAAGTATAATAATATCATAAAGAAAATTTACATTTGGTAAATACATCACTATATCTATCCATTAAATGTGGTGATGGAAAAAAATACATTGGATTGCGAGGTGGTAGTATTCCCTTAACACGGTCAGTGATTTCTATTCATATTTGTTGTAAGTGGGGGAGGATAATTATTATAAAATTATTTTAATAATAGATAATAATATTGGTTGTACATGTGTTTGTATATTTGATGTGTTAATAAATAATTAAATGTTTTTAAAATGTGAAATTAAATAAAAGGGATTTCTTGAGTTAATTACCTACTCTATGTGAAACCATCTTTTGATATCCTCTTAAGGACCCTATCAAATATATTTTTATAGGAAAATAAGCTACAAAATAAAACAAAGGATATTGTAGGGATATTTTTTATGTTATAATTGACACATGTTTGTATTGGGTTTTCAATTAGTAAGTGGAGGATGTTTTCATCTATATCTGGAGAAGGGAACCCTCTTGAATATTACTTGAAAATTTCACAAAAGTGTAAAAATGATAATTTTATTCATATGAAAAATTATAAAACTTTAACCTAGATTATAAATTAAAAAATTAATTTTTGAAATATTAATAACCAATAATAGTTTGACAAGATTTTATTTGAGTTTTACCCCTATCATCTTAGTTTAACAACATGGTAATCCTTTTTTCAACTAAGCCATGGTAACTAACATTTACATTCACTATTAATTTTGGTAAAATTTTATCAATGTAATTGTAGAATATATAAATTATTATGACATATAATATTAAATATATTTTCCAATTATCTATTCAAATAATATCTAAATATTTAACATAAAATATTTCAGGCACACGCGATGAGAATATGGGATTTCGAAGAGAAAGTGCTCAAATGATTACAATGTTTTAATATCAAAATTCAATATGAAAATGATTAAAGTTTCCTAATTATTATTTAAAAATATATACTTCAATTAATTTTAAGTAAAAAATAATTTCAAAAATAATTTCACTTTATATATAATATGAAAATTTTCATTTTTCAATTGAAATTCAGTATTTATCAACATTCATCCAAAAATGAATCATTTATTATGAATCCCAATATTTCTAACTAAGATAATATTTAAATAAAAATTTAAAAAAATTAATTTCATTTTAATCAATATATTTTCTAGGAGTGTTAAATGTTAATTTTAAATTATTTATGTCATGAACTACTAAAATGACATTTATAAAAATTATAGTTCAATCAGAATATATTTCATTCCATTTTAAATTATTCATTTTTTATTACTAGTTAATTGATATCCATATTTTTTATAATATATTTTTTAATATTGATACCCTAAAAATTAATGACTATGTTATGATGTTAATGTATTTTTTGGTTCATTTCGACTTGGGGTAGCGTGTTACCCATGATATCAAAGAGAATAAATTCTTTTAAAAAAATTGGTTTTTAAGATAACTGTTTTATGTATCAAACCCTATAAAATATAAATGTGGGTATTTATGTTTAATGTCTATTTTTTTTAGAATTTTTTGGCTTTACCATCTGATAAAGTCAAATAAATTATTTCCACATAATTTAAATGTTATCTTGGTAATCGAGGATTTCTTAATTGAACTCCCAAAGCATAAATGGGTAAAAAAAATATCCACATACTAAGATAGAATGATAAATAAAATAGGTAAGTTTTAAAAACATATAACTAGGTTTCTGCGTAGGAGTTAAAATTTTCCTATTAAGAAATATACATTGATGAAATGAGAAAATAATTATAGAGAATGATTGTTATCATTTATCATGAGAAACTAAATTATCAAGGAACTGTTAATGGACTCAAAAGTATATGTATGTCATGATTTAAAATACCATCTGATTCATTAGATTTGAATATAAGAGGGTACAATATATGTTTCAAGATCCTTTTCTTAGTGTTGAGGATTTATTTTACTATATATAAATTTAATGAAATTTTTTTACTTAATACTTTTCTATTTCAAAAGAACAATTTCTTCATTTGGTTTTGCATTAATTAATTTCCATTTAATCCCTTACTCCAATAAATTAATATCGAAAAATGAAGTCTTTATGACTAAAGAATTAAAATTTACCTTTAACTCATCTTAAGATCCATAAAATATTGAAAACTATTTCCATATATCTTTAACAATTTTGAAAAACCCAGATGGATCACAAATCTTATCCAATATAAAAAATAATATATAACCCACAATCTTAAAACCCCTAGTTTATCTTTAACACTTATTTTTAAAATAATTTAAATTAAAATTGTGAAATATTACATAGTACACCATTTACAAAAGTGCTGAAAACATAACCCTTATCTCCTTTCAATCATGGTTTCATGCTCTGTAGACTTGATGAATGTGATAGGTTGTCACACATCATGAATTTATTTCCTTTTCTAAACAATATTAATATAATTCCTATAGCATTATCAAAAAATATATTACGGGCTTCCCAAAAATAAAATTATTTATTAAATAACCTTTTTACTATGGATTTTAATACAACATGTTATTATTATATTTCACTTCACAATGTCTAATAACCTTATTTGACTATTTTTATAATGTTATTAATGATTATATTGACCCTAAATGTTATATATAACTTTACATATATGTGAATAATATGTAAATGAATTATTCCTCAACTAAATTTTCCTAAAAATATTTATATGCCTTAATTTTATACTAAGATATCTTTAATATTGGTTGGCCCCCTTTACATAGATCATAAGTACTATTCATTATGACTTGGAACTTCTATTCAATATGAAAATAAATAACCCATCACAGTATCAATAAATATTACATTAATGAAGGAAGATATTCTATAACATAATTCATTTAGGTATTATACTTTTTAGAAAAAAAACTATTTGTAAAAAAATACTTCTAAAATTTTATAGTTGAAATACTATAAATTTAAAATTAATTTTATTTTTTCCACATATGCCCTTACTTGGTATGGGGATTAAAATTATGAAGATATAATTGACCTGGACAATTCATATGTTTCCCATAATTAATAAAATGGACTATTAATGTGTTTCTTTGATATTATTTACTTCCTTCCATCGTACTCATAATTTTTTCCTTGAAAATAATTCATTTATAAACTTATATTTGACATGTAAATAATTTTCCTTTTCTTTATGACACATTCATTCCATCTTGACACACCTTACGTTCATCCTTGGTCATTTATGGTCTCCAACTATTCTGATCATTCATATATTAATAATAGGCTGATAATAATCTGAAGCATATCCTTAGAATGTCAAAGTAGGTGAACAATAAGGTCCATATTCATGCCCAAAGGGATAATCTAGTTAATTCCATCGTTCCCTTTTCAAATCCATTATCCCTAGGTACATCTATTTTAGAACAAAATCCACTTTTAGTACCAAGAAATGGATGTATTTCTATGAAAACACATAAATAATCACATAAAAAATAATATATTGTTATTTTTTGATTATCTTCAATGCCTATGATAAGGATATGAATCCTAATATGTTTTTTTTATAGTCTAGTTCCCATGTATTTTACAAAAATACCTAGGCTATAATATAGAGTGAACTCAACACCAGTTGCCTAAAGCAACTGTCTTATTTATTACAATGTCATATGATACAAGGAATCAAATCCCAAATACAAAAAAACATTAGTCACAGTAATCTACATTCTTACAAGATTCATTCATTATATTTGAATTTTAAAATTACATCAATTTTTTTCCGAATTATAGTATTTCCTCTAGAATATGTATGAATATCAATTATAGTAAACATTATAAATTACTGGGAATGGAAACAAGACAAAATTCATCTCATGATCATAGTTATAGTTAACTATAGTATAATAAATCATAAATTACGAAATAAGAATCAATATGGAAAGTTAAATAAATGAAAAAACATTCCATTTAATCAATAACAAGGAAATTATAATTAGATAGGGAATAATGAATATGGAAATTTTAATAGCTAAAAAAAGAATCAATTTTATGATAAAATTAGAATTAAATTTTCCTACATATAATATCATTGTGAAAATGCTATGGATATTAATAAATAAAATAATAATGATGGTAACACTTAATTATTCGTTGTTTTGATCATATATGTCATTATACTTCTATTATCATAACCTTATAAAAGATAGTTTATGTTTTAAGTAAAAATATGTTTAATATAATATTACTTATTTTTCTCATTAAACCAATTGATGCATCAAGGGGAGTATAATATTGGACACAACTAATCATTGTAGTTCTAATTCATTCCTGAAATATCAAATGACCAATTTAATTTAGGAACGATTCAACTTAACATCAAATATTTATATTAATTAATAAATATGGATTTATCAAGATTTCCCATGATATATAAATTAATTTAAAATTATAACACCGTATGTAAAAATTATATATGTCTTAAGAAACTAACATATCCATGATAAAAAATATTAATATTTATGGTAAATTTAATGTGCAATAATCATATTAATATGAATATTTAATTGGAAAGTTAATGAAAGAAAAAACGAATCAATGAAGTGAACACAAATACACTAAATGGTAAAAATGATCATAAAAAATAAATATAAATAATAAATATAGTATCAATAAAAAAATACCAATTAATTAATTTTAACAAAATTATTTTTCATTTATTAATAGAATGAGAATTAAAATTTATTTAAAAACATTCTAGATTAAAATAACCATTTCATTATAGAACTTTATTTCAAAATTAAAACATCATATATCTATTTGAAATTAATAATTTATGGGAATAATTTTATAATCATATAATGTAATATTAAAACCAGACTATCAATCATGATGATTGGAAGTACGATTCATGCCATACATGGTAAAACTAAGATTCCATTCACTATTTTGGTAAAATTCAATTGGGAATCGTTTGGAAAATAACATGAAGATTCCATAAATAAAATTTAAAACGTAAAAAACATGTAAAAATGAAATTAAAAAATCATTTGGAAAAGGTTAAAAACATTACTAAAAACATTTTTATAAATAATGGTTTATGTTGTAAACTGATTTCCAACCGAAGAGAGAAATGGGCTCTGATTTTTTTAAAAACAATTTCTCAATCATATTATTTACCAAAGAGAGAAAAAAATTATGATTACACTGCATTATCATGGATAAAATTAAGAGGAAAAATTAATTTTGGATTATTATACAATGATCATATAATTTCATTCAACTAAAATTCAATAATGACACATCACAATGAGATTGATATTTTGAAATAAACACTAAAAAATATGATATTTTTGAAGTGGAAATTAGCCAAAAAATTGATTATATGTATCAACTATAAATCAAATGACTTAAAATAAAACATTCGATAAATAAATTTAATTATACCAAAAAAAATTATAATATCAATGATGATAGAGATTTAATATTACCCAATTAATTGAAAGTGTTTTTTGAAATTACTTACCACTAGGTAAATCTTATTTAAAAACCCATTTTATGAAGTAATTAATGTTAAAAATAAAATATTCATGAATTATTAATTAATTTTAATATTCAATTTTTCAGTGGTTGTATATAAATCATATAATATAAATTAGGTTCATAAAATTACAATATGCCTCAACGAAGAGAAATTAAGACAAATTACATCAATTCATTCTTTCCATTAGATGAATAGGATTTAACCACCTATATAATGGTTTTAATAATTTTATTAAATTATAATAGAAATAATATTTACATTATCAATTATCATCTTATAATTACATCTTCTAACTCATTCATCAATAATAATTCATTATATTCATTATTTTGGGTGTTAATTGCTCCGTTTTATTTCTCATTATTTATTATGAATGTTCTAGTTATAGTTCATATTATATTGTTCCTTCATATCCAATTTGATATTAATATGATGAAAATAATATTCAATCATCAGTGTCACTAACATAGTCATTAAAAACAATTTGGTCATAAAAATGTTTGCATCACTTCGTGGAGAATGTGAGTCTTATATACACATGAGTGACAATATTATTCCAATTACAAGTAAAATGATTTATAATTGAGTTGTATATTAATATTTTAGAGTCCATATCATCACATATATATCACATATATTCACTAATTTTTCCTTATTAAATTTTGTTGCCGGAGAGGAATACTCAAGAGTGGGGTGAATTGAGTTCCTATTAAAAATTTCTTGATTTAAAAGATTTCTATTAATATCCTCCAAATTAAATAAAAAGATAAAATATAGTGAATATTTAATACAGGAAAGTATTATTTAGGTTCTCTAGAGATTGTTTAGTTGTCAGTTAATCTAATCTGATGATTTGAATAGCTTTTGAATCTAACCTACATGTTTATAATAAATACAAACAATTTCTAGTTTAAATATAAGAGTAAATTTAAAATAGATTTATATTTAAGGAACGTATCAGAAGAATATTCAATAATTATAAATAAATTAAAAATGCACAACAATTTTAAAAAAATAGGGTCAGTCTCACACAGAGACTTACTCTTCTCAAACAGGTTTATATAAACTATGATCCACACGCTAGATCGGGGTTTTACAACAGTGCACAGACTGTCTGAGTCCTTAGACCTCTACCACATTTCTACATGGGAAAACTAAACTACATCGTAGAGGCTATCTAGGTCACAATTGACCTCTACCGCTATCCACAATGGGTTATAAAATTGTAAGGGAACGATTGTGTGAGGATTTCGAAATCCTTCAGTTCAGCATAGGAGGCAGTGTGTGCTTAAAATATAGAGCACACACACAGCTGAAAATGTAAATAAATGAAACACAATATAGCTAAACAAGTAGAGAAGTGTTTATAATGCTCTGGTAGTTTTCTAGTGAAGCTCTGGACTCCTTAGATTGATCATAACTCACTTTGATTCCTTATCTGGTTTTTGTCAACAAAACATTGTGTCATTTTTTTCTTGACATCCAGGTCTAGCTTGATCTTCTTGATCAGCATGAGTTTAGGTGTAGTCATTGTAAATCATCACTCCATGAGTGTTCAGGTTCTACAGGTTTGGTATGTGTTCTTCCTTATTCTTCTATGTATGTATGTCCTCTTGTATATCAAGAAACTTGTTTCTTATGTGCTTTGAAAGACTTGTTCTCCAGTAGCCTGAGGATCACTTTTATATTCCTTGAGCTCCGGCAATAGGAATGATCTGTTCGAGGTACATTTCCTAACATGACAAAAAACTATCATTAATTAATATCAGATGCATTAAATTATCCAAATATGACTGTTTCCTATAATAAAATTACTTAATGAAATGACACAGTGTCAGGTTTCTGGTGTTCTCTATAACAGTAGATGTATGTAGCGGCAGCTCCTTCAAGCAGTAGCTCAAAGTACTGATGACTATATGCAGCGGTGAATTCCTTTAGCGGTAGCTCTCAGTAGTGGTAGAAATATGTACCATTGACCCATACTGATGACATTGTAATGGTATACTTCATAATAGTAGATGTCACTCTATATCGGTTGACCTGTGCATACCGGTAGACTTACTTTATCGGTAGTTCTGGAGTAACATTAACAATATGAACATAGGTGACCATTCTGTATTAGTATCTGATCTGCATACCGGTGACCATTTTGTATCAGTATCTATTTATCTGTTTATGCAATCCATCCACAGATTAAGTAAGGATAAAACATTACAATGAAACTGAACATTTGATTAACCTAATGTTCTTGAATGAATGATATATCATTTGAACGTATTCAACATTATTTATATTTTGAAATGAATCAATTAATGAGTTACTAAAGAAAGGAAAATTTTAATCAATAAATATCATTAGGGATTATCAAAACATATTTAATCATAACTGAGATGATCAAAATAGGTGAGTTCAACTATCTCCCCCTTTTTGATAATCAAAAATTTTGGCAGGTAATCCAAACATATCAGACTAAAATACAATTGTTCTTATTTCTCAGTGTGTTCCATTATAAGTAAAATATGTTTCAGAGATAAATATAAAATCTTGAGTTCAAATGTATCATAGATAATTGATTTAGAAAAAAACAGAAATAAAATATTAATATCCAATTCTAACATATGTCTCTCTGTTAATGAATAATCCTCCCCATTTTTTATTTCTCCCACTTGGGAAATATTTCCCCCCCTTTGGGATTAGCAAAAATAAGGGAGGTTTAAGATAAAGATATAAGGAATGTATCAGAGAACAGAAAAGATGGGTAATTAGAGTTAAAAGATAAGAGATAAAGTTGTTTATCAACTGGAAATTAGAAAATAAAAGTATTGACCAGAGGCAAAAAACAAAACGTTAAAAGTAAAGGAGAAATAAATTAAGCAGGCAGCATAGGTAAAAAATGTGACAAAGAGATTGAAAAAGAGGTATATATTAATGAGTCAGAAGTACATAAGGATTACAAAAACATTATACAAGGTAGAAATGATCCCTATAAAATTCCTCTAGACTCACTAAATCCACTTCCTGAATGTCAACTTTAGATTTTAATTTGGGATCTATGGTAGACTCTAGCTATATAGCTTCTATTGAAGGCTTGGGAACTCCAGAAATGACCAATGGAGGTTGAGAAACTGAATATATTCCTGGCCTGTAGTGGGTACGCCTCTGAGTAATCATTGCTGTCATGCTTTTGATAGCTTGAACTAGGGTCATCTGAAAACAAGAAGTTGTAGAGCCAGATGCAGGTAAAGATGGAGGTTCAATTACTGGCTGAGCATCAACATGAAAAAATGGAAACAAGGGGTTTCTGAAATACGTGATAATCCCTCCTCCTCTCTCCATAGCAGAAATGAAGTCATCCTTGTTTTCTAAGAATTTTTCCAAAGATGGAGTTATCTCATTGAGCTTACTCACTTTCTCTCTAAAGGCATGAGTAACATGAGTTAATTAAAAATTTTCAAATAAATATTTGAAGTGATTGTTCAATTGATTTTTAGTTTAGACCCTTTGGAAATAGTAATCCACCTTTTCCTTTACTTATTTCTGAGAAGTTGTGGCCTCCCTCATAAAATCCTGAACAATTTTTCTTATTTCCCTAGTGGTAGTCACCACTTGGGTCAAGGCAGCAGAGTCTATAGAGACACTGGTAAAAGACTATCCAAGATCTTCTCTCATCACAACTCTAATCTGATCAACATCTAAAGAAGTCCTGGGAGCACTCAGAGGTGAAGCAGTAAAAGATATTGTTTCCTTAAATGATTTAGTCAGCCCACTAATAAGATTTCTGACAACAAGGTCCTGGGTGCTGACATGATGCTTCATGGAATTCTTTAATTCCTAAAAAAATGATACCATCTAGCCAACTATACTTTTCAAAAATGTCAAATCCTCGTCTCCTTGAGATTTAGAACTCATATAAGACTCCATAGAGACAACATATTTCATTACAGATTCAACATCCTCTACCAAGAATGAACCTTGACTCTGGAAAGTCTTGACTTCATCCAAAATACTAGATACAGATTCAGTCATAGCAGATTGAATGGATGATATTAAAGAGGTTTCTATTATTATCATCTCTTCCACAAAGCAGGTCTTGAGATCATACATTGACTGGTCTGGGTCATCTTTTCTTACTGAATCCTCACTTAATGTCTCAGAAAGAATATTATAACTAACATGTTGTCTTTTGATGGGTGTATCATCTTCAGAATACAGAGAGTCCAACCAAAAACTACAAAATCTGGCTCTTTTGCCGAGTCTTCAATCTCATGAGCTACCGATATAGTACCATGTCTGATGGGATGCTCCCCCTCAATTTGGGCATTCTTCTGTACATGTACATAAATAGATTCCTCAACAGGAAGGTCTTCCTCATAAGAATCATACACAACCATCTCCATTTCAACAATAGGAGGCTCATCAAGGATAGGTGCAGGTTCTATCATCTCAACCAAAATAGCGTCTACAGGCATTGCAGAACTCCCAATTACTAGACTCGAACTCAATGTACTCGCATATCAGCTATCAGAATCATATAATCTTTTGGGTAAAAAAGCTAGAGGACTATAATATCTATAAGAAATACTCTGATGTTTAGGGCTAGGAGACAGGTCAGGGTCTCCTCCTTCTTCCACTGAAGTCTTTTCATCCTCATCGTCAACAGCATCCTCAACATCACTATTAGCATGATCATCTTCATCAAGTCCTAGACCTGGATCCCTCTCATCCTTAGGAAAACAGGGATATTACACAGGATTATGTTTATCATATAATTTACCATAATCATTCGCCCATTGTTTCTTCCATGGGTTCCAACTTACTTTCATATAATTGCATATAGTCTTAGTAATGCAAAAATTGTCTTTAACAACAACAGTTTCATCCCCTGATTTAGAAATACCTTTGACCTTTAACATAATGGAAATCATCTTAGCAAAGAACAAAGTATTTTTCTTTGATTTAGGTCTGGTCATATATTTTAGCTGTATCAACAACAATCTGCATAGATTGACTTTCACTCCATTCCAAAACAAGTACATAAAATATATATCCTGAAACTTCTGGGTTGCAAAATCACCTCTCCAAGGACTAATCACATGTGGAATGAACATAAACTATAATCTGTTTTCTCCTTCCATTTCAGTAGAAATCACTTTTTCAGGTGATCTATTCCCAGTTAACTCAAGAAAAAAAGCCTCATTCTCAAAATGGTCACTAACTGTAGGTACCGATTTAGATGAAAAACCATACTCTACTTCATGAGGTACTTTCATACATTCAGATCATTCATCGGATGAAAAAGATATCTCCTTATAATTTTCCACAAAAATAATCCTCTTATCATCTTCATTCTTTTCAAATCTAACAAACTCATAAAATTCCTTAAACAGTTTCGGGTAATAAGGGCCACTGTTGTTTGAAAAAAAATATAGTCATCCTTGATATTCTGAAATCCTCAAAATCAGAGACTTTCTTGACATCAACCACTCAGCCCAAAGCTACTTTTCAGTCACTATTTACCTCTTCGATAAATATAGATTCTATGAATTTCTCTTCTCTTTACTAGTACCACTACTACATCCAGTGGCACCAAAACCAACTTTTTCTCGCTTTGCACTCAGCTCATTAACTTCATCAATTATTGTTCAATTAACTCGGGCCATTTCCAAATCGAGAAAATTAGGGCTCCCAGGATTTCATAGGCATGTGTAGGTGAGGACTTGGAAGGGTGGATTTTTTGGTGTATTGAATGTGATTTATACTCAACTTATATCTTTTAGGAATCGAATCATAATAAAAAAATATTCATTAAAAAAATAAAGCATCCACAAAAATTTAAAATAGCACGATATATCGGAAACCATTATACCGGTGATGATTATAACGGTAAGCACTACAAGTGAGGTATCCTAACGATGAGGTTTTTATAATGTTGTGGTGTGTCTAACGATGAGGATTATTTAATGATGAGGTTTGTATAATGGTGGGGTTTGTCTAATTGTGAGGTGTGTCTAACGGTGAGGTTTGTCTAATGGTGAGGTGTGTCTAACAGTGAGGTTTAAGGGTAGTTGATCATTCATAATTCATGCCTAATGTATCCTTATATCTCTGAACATAAATGATTTGAGAATATGTCAGCTAATTGACATTCAGTGACTATAAATTCAAGAGTTATATCACCCTTTTGATAGTGATCTCTTATAAATTGGTTCCTTACATCAATGTGCTTAGTTATAGAATGAGATACAAGGTTCTTTGATATATATTTTACACTAGTGTTATCAAAATTAATAGAAACATTTCTAAAATAATATTTATAGTTAATAAATGTGTGCTTGATCCACAGAATCTTTGCACAACAACTACTAGCAGCTATATATTCTGATTCTATAGAAGGAAATGAAACTGAATTCCTTTTCTTACTACACTAAGATACTAAGGATTTTCCCAACAAATGACACGTTCTAGATGTGATTTTTCTATCTTACTTGAAACCAAAAAATTCAACATCTGAATAACTTATTAAATCAAAATATTGTCCTTTTAAGTAAAGTAAACATAAATCGGTAGTATGTTTAAGAAATTTGAAAATCCTTTTTACCGAAAGTATGTGTGATTCTGGTGGATTTTCTTGAAATCGTGCACACATACATATACTAAACATAATATCAGTTTGACTAGTAGTAAGGTAAAGTAATCTTATAATCATACCTCTGTAATTGGGTTCATCTACTGGTTTCCCAGATTCATCAATATCCAACATACAAGTGGTACTCATATGTGTATCACTTCCCTTATTGCTATCTAACCAAAAATGACTTATTAAATCCTTTATGTATTTACATTGATTTATAATAATACCATCCCTATTTTGAAAAATATTAAATCCAAAAAAATATTTGAGTTCTCCCATTAAGCACATTTCAAATTAAATTTTCATAATATCTGAAAAATAAATACATACAGAAATTTTGGAAGATCGAAAAATAATAACATCAATATATATTTGTACTATCAAAACATGTTTGGAAATATATTTTATGAAAATAATAGGATCATCAATTCCTTTAGAAAAAGATTTTGAAATAATAAAATTAGTAATTCTGTCATACCAAGCTCTTGGAGCTTGTTTTAAACCATATAATGCTTTAGAATGTTTAAAAAATGATTTTCAAAATTGGGATTTGTAAATCCAGGTGCTTGTCCAACCAAAACATCTTCAATTATATAACCATTTAGAAAAACACTTTTAAAATCCATTTGATATTAGATGAGATGCATAAGAAAGTAATATACTAATGGATTTTAATCAAGATATGGGTGAAAAGGTTTCTTCATAATCAATTCTTACTTCTTTAATGTAAACTTGTGCCATTAACCTAGATTTTTTTCTAATGATGTTTCCAGATTCGTCAACCTTATTTCTAAACACCCATTTTGTGCATATGGTCAAAGTGTCCGTAGATCATTCTACTAATTCATAAACATTGTTTCTTTCAAATTTATTTAACTCTTCTTGAATATCCATTACCCAAAATTCATCATTGATAGCATCATTTATATTATAAGGTTCTGAATGAGAAAGAAATGCATGATGTTCAACATGGTTTCTTAGAGAAACTCTAGTATGTGTCCCTATATAAAGATTATCTCTACCATCATCTAAAGGATGACTTTTTATAATCCTAGTTGATCTAGTAAAGTTAGGACTAGAAATTTCAGGTTCTTATCTAGGTTCAGGTTCCCCAACAGCAGATTCTGAAATATTTCCACAATTGGTTGTCTCTACAATATGTTCACTTATTTTATCATTAAGGTTTAGAACAGGCAATTTTTCTTCAAGATTTCCAAGAGACGGTTTAGGTTCATGTGGATCAGTTTCATCAAATTTGATGTGAACATGTTCTTCCACACATTTGGTTCTTTTATTAAAAACTCTATAAGCATTTCTAGTTAATGAATAACCAAGAAAAATTCCTTCATCATTTCTAAATGAAAATTTATCCAGATTACCTTTAGTATTCATAATAAAAACATTACAACCAAAAACATTAAAATAACTAACTTTAGGATTTCTATTATTCCATAATTCATTAGTGGTATTCTTAATTAATGGTCTAATCAAAACTTGATTTATAATGTAACAAGCTATATTTAAAGATTCAGCCCAAAAATAAAGAGATAAATCATAATCATTAATCATAGTTCATGTAATTTCATAAAGATTTCAATTTCATCTTTCTACTACACTATTCTACAGAGGTGTCCTAGGGGCAGAAAAGTTGTGATTGTAGCCATTGTGTGATTAGTATGATTCAAATTCATGATTTTCAAACTCACGACCATGATCAATTCTCTTCGTTTTAAAATTATGTCCACTATGGTTTTCTACAGACTTGGAGTATTCAATAAATTAAGAGCAAGCTTCACTTCTGTGAGCTTAAAAATATACACAATTATATCTAGAAAAGTTATCTACTAGGATATAGAAATAGTGCTTCCCATTTAAACTGGAAACTCTGGATGGTCCAAACAAATCCATTTGAACTAACTCTAGAGGTTGAGAAGTTGAAAATTCTTTCTCTTATTTAAAAGAAACATTATATTGCTTTCCCTTTTGATAGGGATTACAAACATTGTCAGCTGGGAATTCATGTTTAGGTAGGTCTCTAAATGTGTTATTTATAGTTAGTTTTCTATGGGAGTGTATATTTCATTGTCCTAATATTCTGTGCTAAAGCCAAGATTATTTATGAAAAGCATTTAAACAGGTAACATTTTTCATAGCTAAAGAATTCAAATCGACAGCATAAACATTTTCATTTCTTAATGCAGTAAATACAAAAAAAATTAGAATAAAAAAATTAGAATAAAAAAATTACATGAATTATTTTCAAACATAACATTAAATCCATCGTCACATAACTGATAAATGCTAAACAAATTATAAATTAGTCCATCAACAAATAAAACTTTAGAAATTAAAATTGAGTCAGTGTTACCAATCTAGCCTAAGATAATGATGTTTCCTTTTGAGTTATCCCCAAAGGTGACATATCCTCCATCAACATTGACTAAGCTTTTAAAACATGAAAATTATCCTATCATATGTCTAGAACATCCACTGTCCAAGTACTATGCCTTCCTATAAGAAATTTTTAAGTAGGTTTCCTACGACACAATTTTAGATAGAAAATGGTCTTGGTACCCTGATTTTCTTAGGTCTAGATAGGTTTGCAAGCAGAACATTTGGTACCTAGATTTTTCTAATGGGTTTTTTATAATCAACATATTTAAAAGATTTTGAAAGATAAACTTTGTTATATATATAACTATGTGAGTAGCTAGTTGAGCCATTATAATTTCTAGAACTAGAACTAGTATCATACTATCCAGATTTAGAAATAAATCTATTATTTGTAATATGTCTCTATCCAGGCTGATAGCCTAATCTAGTAGTATACTTTGGTGCTACTTGTTGTCCTAGAATTTTTGTAAGAGTGTCTTTTCCATTAGAATTTTTTTAAAAATCTTTCCTGAGTTTCTCATTAGACAATTTCAGTTCAGTGTTCTCTTTGAGTATTTGAGCATTATTTTCCTTTTCATCTTCTAGTGCAGATTTGACAGTGTTAGTTAAATCATGTTGTTTCATGAAGGCGTTATACTTTTCTTTCAACTCATTGCAGGTATCCTCTAGCATGTTATAGTATTCAAATAATTCTTCACCAGACATGTTTTCAGAATTAGAATCAGAATCATCTCCAGAATAATTAGATTTTAAAGCAGGAGTATCCAATATTACCTCAGATTTGTTTTTCGTTAAACATAAATTAGCTTTTTGATATTTTTTATCCAAAGTGGAATCAAAATCAATTGAACTCTTTTCTAAATAACTAAAGGTTGCTTTCATATCTTTCTTATATTTCTTGTCCTTACACTCGTATTTCTTTTTGTACTTTAACTTCAGACAGTCAGCTTTCACAGGTCCTTTCCTCTTTCATTCGTAGCAGACTATGTCATCACTTTTATCAGCCCTTTTCCAATACTTCTCTCAATGACCATTATTGTCATACATTCCCTAGTTAGTGTATTTTCAAAAAAACAACACTATAAAACATCTTAAATTGTCTAGAAATCTGATCCATTTGTGCATCACTGCAAGATGTACTCTTTTCACAACTTGAACTATCACTTGCAGCATGAATTTTCTCATTGTCCTAGATTTTTGATATTACGGTCTTGAAGGATACTGATATCTTTTTTGGTTCATCATGTTCCTCTTTGATTACCTTCAGCTCTTCTACATACATCAAAAACATAAAAATCAGCTCTTTAATAGGTCGTGAACTTATGCCACATGATTGTCTTATTGAAAATGGCGTGCCTTTCCCACTTTCTAGCAAACATATGAGTATTCTCATGATTTTATCTTTTTCTAGAACAAATTTTCCCAGTGATCCCATAGTGTTAACAATTTCATTGAGCATGAGATACATGTCAAAAATAGGTTCATCAGGCCTCATTTTAAAATTATCATATTTAATAGTGTAAGTGTTTAATCTCATCTCTTTTACATTGGTTGCTCTATCATGGGAAACAGCCAGAGTATCCCATATTTCATAATCAGTCATACAAGCATATATTTGATTAAATTTTTCTTCTCCAAAAGCACAATATAGGGAATTCATTTATTTACAATTATTATTATAATCAGATTTCGTAGGATCATTCCATGTAGTTCTAACAGATTCTGGAATCATATACTGTGTCTCTATAGAATTCCAGATGTCAAATCCCATAAATTCTATATGAATTTTCATTTTTATTTTCTATTGGTCCTAATTAACACCATTAATAAAAGGTTTCATGTTGGTAGCTGCACCTTTTATTCAATTATTCAAAATTAAATTTTATAAAATGTATTTAAAGTGATTAAAATATAGAAATAACATAAATTTAAGATCCTTAAGATACCACTAGAATCATAGTTAAGAAATAGAGTGTTTTTTAAAACATTTATCCAACCCTCTCATACCATATGTTTTTGGAGAAGAATACTCAAGAGGTGGGGTGAATTGAGTTCCAATTAAAAATTTTTGATTTAAAAGATTTTTATTAAAATCCCCCAAATTAAATAAAAAGATAAACTATAGTGAATTTGTACTGCAGTAATGGTTCAGTTAGTTTCTCAAGAGATTGATTAGTTCTCTGTTAATTTAATCTGAAGATTATACTATCTTTTGAAACTAACCTACTGGTTTATAATAAATACAAACACATTCTAGTTTAACTATCAAAGTAAATTTAAAATAGATTTATATTTAAAGTACTTCGTTGGAGAATATTCAATAGTTTTAAAAAAAATTAAAATACACATCAGTTTTAAACAAGAGGTTCAGTCTCAAGAAGAGACTTAGTCCTCACAAACAGTTTTATATATACTATGATCCACACCCTGGATCAGGGTTTTATAATAGTGCACAGATTGTCCAGGTCCTTATACCTCTACCACAGTTCTACATGGGGAAACTAAACAATAACACACTGGTATTCCAGGTCACACTTTACCTCTACCACTATCCACAGTGGATTACAAGAGTGTAAGGGAATGATTGATTTAGGTTTTATAAATACTCCATTTCAGCACATGAGATAGTGTGTGATTAAAATATAGAGCACACACACCGCTCATAATGTAAATAAACGAAACACAATAGATCTATACAAATATAGAACTGTTTAGATTTCTCTATGTGTTTTTTAGTGAAGCTTTGGACTCCATGGATTGAGCATAATTTTCATTGAGTTCTTCACTGGTTTTTATCAACAAAACAGAGTGCCATTTTTTTTCTTAACATCTAGGTCCAGCTTGATCATCATGATCAGTTTTAGTGTAGGTGTAGTCTTTGAAGCTCTTAGCTCCTTGAGTGTTCAGTTTCTACAGGATTAGAATGTGTTCTTCCTTCTTCTTCATTTTATGTATTCCCTCATGTATATCCAGAAACATGTTTTTTATCTGTGTAGAAAGGCTTGTTCTCCAATATCTCGAGGTTCCCTTTTACATTCCTTGAGTTCTGGAAATAGGAATTATTTATACGAAGTACAGTTCCTGACATGCTAACAACTATAATTAATTAATAGTAGATGCATTAAATTAGGAAAATATGACCGTTTCTTATAATAAAAAATGTTAAAGAAATGACATTTTGTCAGGTGTCAGGTGGTCTCTATAATGGTAGTTTTAAGTAGCGGTAGCTCCTTCTACCAGTAGCTCCCTGTACCGGTGACTATATGTAGTGGTGACTTCCTTTAGCTCTAGCTCTCGATAGCGGTAGACTTATGTACTAGTGATCAATTACTAGGATCTTGTAATGGTAGAATTCATAAGAGTAGGAGTCACTCTGTATCAGTCGATTTGTGCATACCGAAAGACTTACTCTATCGGTAGTTTAGGGGTAAATGTGTACCACCTGCATACTGATGACCTTCTATATCGTTAGATGATCTGCATATCAGTGACCTTTTTGTATCGGTATATGTTTGTATGTCTATGAAAACTATCCACATATTAAGTTAGGAAAAAACATTACAATGAAAATGAACATTTGATTAACCAAATGTTCTTGAATGATAGATATATCATTTGAAAATATTGAACAGTATTTATATTTTGAAATTTAAAACTTAAACAGTAACTCATGTAATGAAAACATTAATCAATAAACATCCTTTGGGATTATCAAAAACATAATTAATCATAATTGATATTATCAAAATAGTTGAGTCTAACAAATTTTATGTAATGTTTTTGTGAAAAATGAATCACATCTCTTCACAAGAGGTTGTTTGTTGTCCATGCGAGCATCAATATTGTATTCAAAAGTGAATTGAATGAAAAAATGAATATATGATATTAAAACTATATAAATATAAGAATATCTTTAATATCACATAAATTTTTTAATTTTACCATTGTATATATCTTTTAATGGTGGTTATGGGAAACCAACCATGTATGTTCAAGAGGTGGTATTCTATCGTACAATGAATCGATGATATCATTTCCAATTTACTAGATATTAATAAGGATAAATATTATTACTTCAACATCATTACATATATGTATATGGGATAAACTATTTTATCGTATTTTATTTTGTTATACATAATTTAACCTAGAAAAAAAATAAAACAATAGGAATGAAACTTATAGAGATTATTATGTTTACTATGAGAAATGACAAATGGATCTCCTCTTAAGAACCCTAATCATGGTCATTTGGGAGGACAAAAATATAAATAATGTAAAAAATGATGTTTGGGTAATAATTTTATATGTTTTTTTAGTGAAATTTATTGGGGAGTTTCTAATATGTTAGTGATGGGAGTTCCCTTTTATAAGTTTGGAATGATAATCCTCTTCGAAATTACATTGATATTTCCCAAATGAATAAAAAATGATTAAGTAATTCACCTAAAAATAAATAAAATGAATCGACATTCTATAGTGGGAAGTATATAGTTGATATATGGATAGAAAAAAAATATTTTTACATATTTTTAGGTAATTTTTAACAAATAATACTCAATGTTTGACACTATAACAAACCAATATTTAACTTAACAGTCGTGGCTAATTTGTACTATTTTCAATATTTAGTTTGGTCATAATTTAGGTTAAAATTATTAGACATAATAAACAATGATTATTAATATTAGGGAATCTATTTTTGATAAATTATTTTTACATAGGTGGAAAATATTAAATTAAAATTATTCCTATAGATGTGACTAGAATTTGTGTTTTTAAATGTAATATGATCAAAATTTAACCATGCATGTATATCCAACTTCAATATAAAAATGTATCCTTTTCCTAAATTGGATTAATAAATATATTTTTTAATTAATTTTACCTTAAAAATAATTCAAAATAAAATGTATATTTATAATTAATTATAATTAAAATGAAATTTTAAATTAAAATTCTTCATCTTTTAATATTCATTAGAAAATGAAATAATTCATAAAAATAAAAAAATATTCTCAATTATTTTTTTTTATATTGTTATTAAAAATATGCATTTAATTAATTAAAATAAATTTTAAAAAAATGGGAATGGTTACATTAAATTATTCTATTGATTTTCAACTGAACTAAATTTAAGAACGAAATACTTTTTTTAGAAAATATTTCTTTTTATTTTATATGATTATTTTTTTTCTAACCAATAGATAAATTTTTTTTCAAAAATTAGTATGTAATATTAATTCCTTACACCATAGCGAATTGTTTATAATATTATAATATGTTATGGTTCATTTTAACATGCGGTTTCATGTTTTGTAAGCTTTTAAAGATATTAAATTTTAAAAAATATATCACAGGTTTTTTATCCTCGATGTTGTTTGGTGAAAATCATATCAAGGAAAGTGTTATAATTATATTATTTCTGGGTGTTACAAGAATGTTTTGTAATTAAAGTGGGGTCTTTATTGAATATGGATTTTGATATCTGAAATAGTTTTTCATAGGGGACAAAATGTATTTTGAAGGGTTTTTTATGGAATGATGTAAGATTAAATATTATCATGATGCGTTCCTTGGAAATTTGGTATTGGTGGGTGCTCCTAGGTATCTCCATGTTATCTTTATATAGGTAATAATATGGATTTTCCATGTCTATAATATAGTTCATTTGGTAAATATTATATTCATTACAGAATTATATTGGAATATGTCCTTATTGTTATTATAACTTGTAAGTGTTCTTTTATGGGTCATATATGGATTCAATGATGATGATGATCTCCAAACAATCCAAAAACAAATTCTATGTTGAAAAACTATTATTCATATAATTCTATTTATTTTAAGTGTTAATAAAAGATATTTTTAATAGAATAGGAGATTCGTTTTTTATTTGAAAGAAATGTTTTAAAAAGAAGTTTATTCGTGGGTTTCCATGATTTTCCCTTCAATAGTGGAATTATTAAATTTCTTCCCCTTAAGGATTTGATTCTTCTCTTCCTATATTATTATTTTTTATAGGGTTTAATAATTATTGAATAATAGATATAATTCATGTAGGATTTCATAATGATTTATCATAATTGGGGAAAAAGTTTTATTTTATTAATGTTTTATATTATGGGAAAAAATATATATATTTATCATAACTATGAAATTTTTAACATATGGTTTTATTAAATATGATTTATCATATAATTATCTAAAAATATAAACCTTATAAGATCCTAAAATGTAATAGAATAAACTACTGACTTAAAAATCATCATTGTGTCCTTTTTAAGGCCAAGTACATATACACCTACTCTTCTGGTGGGGTATTTAGTGTTGTCCTCTTTATTAGGAAGAAGTAATGATTCTGTGATGGAAGGTACGAAATTCCATTAAACAAATTAATAAATAAAAGTTTTTACTCTGTTTTATTTTCAAATAGATGTTTATATATGTATGTAAAAGGATTTTTTCTACTGAATTATTTTTAGATGATGAAATCATTATTAAGTGAGGCCCAGAACTATCTATTTTATAATTATAATTCAAATACTATGATCTGTAGAGAATCATTATATTGTTATGTTTGGTATGGAATGAATAATTATATTACAAAAATTACTACGATATATTTAACTTTTCCATTAGTTAAATGTGATTGACATTTACAAAAGGGATTGTTTTCACTCTTTATTATTCTTTAATGGAATATAGAGAATATATCAGTGGATTCCATGGTTTTATTCTGAGAGATATCTCACATTATACATGATATTGTTTTTATTAATGATTAATTACATAAATTTTATCATTTTAATTTTATTCAAGATTTTATGTAATCATAAAATATTTTATAATTTATCTTATATATATTTTCATGATACATGGGGTCCATCACTCTATTTTATTATATCATCATCGAATAATTATATTAAAAAGAATGAAAGCATAGTATTAACAAACATGTACTAAATTAAATTTGTATAAATTTTTTAGTTCACAATCAAATTTATAGTCATTGTAAATGATTCAATAATTATATGACATGATTAATGATTTCCCATTAAATTATCAATGAATTTGGAATAAAATATGATTATTTAATTTTCATGTAATTATACTGTTTATTCCAATAGTTTGATGGTACTATATGACCATATATTTTGAATTTCATGGAAAACTCTAGCATGTTGTGAAAATATTATCATATTTTTGTCTTAGTATAATTTATTGAAAAATGGTAGATAAGATAATTATAATTCAATACTAAATGATGGAATATTGAATCCAATACTATACTTGTCAATATAATTATATTAAATTCCAATGATTTTATATTGGGGACTAAGTTTAATTTAATTAATCTTTTTTGATTGGATGTATGTGTTTTGAATGAAATGGAAAATTATCTCCTTGATATATTAGTCCACATACTATTCTACTAATAAATGGAAATTTTAATATCGGGCCAACTTATTACCATGTTTATATCATGTACATGAAGTGAAAATGGATTCTATTTTAACGAAATACGTACATGATGCATCTCATGATTTGATCCCTCAAGAGGTACGATTAGAATTAATTCTCTCAAATGTGTGAAATGTTGAATCTATTTAATATTATAGAGGGTAGGTAGTGTTAAATAGGATGAATTATCTGGTAATGGTTTTTTGGATGATCCATAAAATTGAAGAAGTAACATGTATGTCAAAAAAAATTAAGGATGATGAAAATTATTACATGTTTTTGAAATGATTATAATTATAAAAGAATTAATTTATTTTAAGTGAATTAATTTTTAATCCTTGGTAATTGTAAAAATGAATAAATATTTTTATTTTTTTATTATATTATTATATTAACATTAATTATAGTTTTATATTTTTTTATATACATTTTAACTAAAAAAATAAGAGGTTTTTAATAAAATTTTTCCCCATGTATTTCATTGTGTTATATAAAATATATATTTTATAATTTTAGATTCTGAAATTGTTAAAATTAACATCATATTTGATATCATAAAAATAATAATTACAAGTTACTTATTTAGGTTTTTATATAAAAGTTTATTTTAGAAATGACTAAAAAACTCATATTTCTTTAATTTTATTGTTTCTATAAGACCATAAGTAAAAAATAATTTATAGAATGTTTATAAAAAATTTAAACCATGTTCTTATATTACATGTAATATATTTCTTTTAAAAATATTATGTTTGTTGGAGTTGGTAGCCTAGAACCAACAACTTTATACTTTATTCATTAATAAAAGCCTTATCACATCTCGATTGTTCTTCTATGTGACAATGCATGTGATAATGCCCTATGGATAGATGTTTCATTAAAGGGCCATAGTGGAACCCTACTATGAAGAGAACCCGGAATTTCCATAATACTATTCTTTAAAATATTTTCTATGACCGGATGATGTTATTTTAGGGAGACAAATAATATAGGCTATTAGGGGTGAGGACTCATAAAACGTTGAGGCGCCTTCTCATGGTGTGAACCCTTGGTAATATCCAGGAGGATATTATGAGAACGATACCCACCTGTAGGAAATCCACATATCATAGTGTCATTGGATATTCTTATCCGCAGACGTGTGGATTGGTCCATAGACTTTGATATTATTATTAATGGGTATTAAAACTCGCGCACTTAGATGTATTGACAAAAACTGTGACGACACACTGTTCACAATGAGATAGGATACGTTGGGTGTGTCATGAGTAAAACTAAATTAATAGATAATGCATGAAAGGATTTGTCCCTTCTGTTCCATAACAGAAGTAAATATCTCAATCCATTTCATGGAATTGATATAGCCTAAATAAATCCATGTCCATGGTATGTTTTGGGAGAGTTAAATTATGGAATTTCAATGAAATAATAATCGAGGACATGGGTTGATGGCACTAGCATGCAACCCTTTTGATTCGAGATATCACGGAAAAGGGATTATATTACATGGTAAGTGTTCGTAGGAGGTGAAACATCATTGCAGCATTAACTACTTTCTCTATGGGTGACTTGGATTGTTTCTAGACGCTACCCTTGGACATTAGGCATGCTCCACCTAATTCCATTGATAAAGAGGCCAAGATGGTCACACACTAAGTGTGTCCATGTATCTCAGTTAAATATTAATTTAACAACTAAAGTAAAGACGATTCTCAAATGAGGTTTAAAATTTATTTAAGGATGCTTGAATGCATTTATTTTGACCCTAGTTATTTAAGAGAATATTTCGTGGGAGAAATAATATATATTTATAAGTGAGTAATAATGATACCTTTATTAAAAAATAAATAGCCATTAATGAAGTTCTAATAAATACGGTAGAGGAAATAATGAAAATAAAAACAAGTACACTCCATTTATTAATGATTACACACTGTATAGTTTTAGTCGCTATTTTGAGGAAATAATATTGTTTCATTAAATGATATTGATTATAATCAGTGTAGATTCATGTCAAGGAATTAATGATTTGAGATGGGGGTTTTTAATAAGAGTTAATGAAATAAATAAAATGTGTAATGCATTTATTTGCTGTCATAACACTATAACCTCAATACCGATTATAAATATCTTCAAAACCCTTACACTTTTTCCAAATAGTTGGGCACAAAAATTCTGAAGAGTTCTCTTAAGTCTGAAATAACTTCTTCGTCCAAGAATTCTCTCAAGACTGAGGGAGATCCACCACCACCGAATCAAGGCAATTGAATGTGGACATCGTAAGGGAAGGTTCATCCACGCTAGCACCCGGATATCACTTTGGTGAAGTCCAGATATACGTGGAGCATGTGTGGATCACTACTAGAAGAATCCTACACTTGGATTATATGACTAAATGACGGATCACATTGGATCTTGACCGAAGACATCAACGAAGAAAGATTTACATTAAGGTAATTCTTGATAAATAATTAAATTAATTATAACCAACATATGATGATCTTATCTCTATGGTTCGGGTACTCCATCTTGTTTATTTTTTTCATTCAATTCCGAAGATCTGGCGTTTTACATCATGAAAGATATCGGATTGATCATTGTTAATGCTAAAATTAATGTTGAGAGACCCACCAACATGCTTCCACTATGCCTAGAACCTACAACTGGTATCAGAGGGGTCATATCGTTGATTATAATTATTTATTTTTTGGTTGGTGATTTACGCATTTAATAATTTAGTTGTTTCAGTTCAAGTTAATCGTTCCGTAAGATCTGAATCTCAAGATCTATTCCTCCCCTCTAGTTTCTCATTCACCTTAAAGAAAAGAATTTTTCATTTAATTTAGATTAAACTAAAATAGAGGATATCATCCGGAGGTGCCAAATGCTCCTGGTCGCAAAACACTAGAATACACGGCGTGTATTCGGAAGTACATGCCATGTAATCTAGGTTCAATGCATTGACTAATCCACCAAATCAGGCTGTGTATTGGATCCTATCTAATTATTTTTTGACACCATGTGATGACAAGAAATAGGTGGCACACCGTTTCTGGATTACAGGCCGTGTGGCCCACTGAACACGGCTTATAGTCCCTTCGGGTTATGGTTAGACCGTGTATCCCGTACATCGCTTTCTCACCTGGAAACCATGTAACACAGATACTATATGTTGTGTGTCCTACTAACTACACTATGTACTCCAAAAATTTCTTAAGTACATCTACATGCCATTTCCCGGGGTGTGTACTTCGGATGGACAGTGATCTAAAGTACATGTTGTGTAGTCGGAACTACATGTCCTGTACTTATCCAAATTACACAGATTTAATAAAATTTATTATCATATTATACAAACCCTTGAGAAGTGTTCCATTGTGCACGAATAAAGCTGAGGCACAATATGTGATAGGTGTTTTATATATCTGTGTTTAATTTAACATTTGTGTAAGAAACGAGAAATCATCGGGTTGCCTCCAAGGTATAGGTTACGTACCAAGAAAATTTTAAATGAATATATTTTTTTAAAATTATAATGGATGACAATCTCAAAGAAATTCAGAAAAAGGGTTTAAGATAAAATGATTGATTAATTAAATATAATTAATTGATTCGAGCATGATTTATCATAAACAAGAATTATTAATGAATTTATTGCTAGTTTTATAAATTCATAATATCATTTCATGTATGTATGATCATGAGCTAGACCAATACCATTGTATGCGAAAGGATTATTTTTATTTATTTATTTAAATTAAATTTGTTCTCCTACAAGACATCTCCTCATTAATATGTATGGCTTGCGCACCCAAGGATTATTTTATGTAAACCCCTCGTTTTTACCCCTCACCTACATGTGAGATAATTGCATATGTAATGAATAGAGCTCCCAAGCTAGTGGAGGCGGCTCAAGTTAGGAGACAAGGTGAAACAAATCCCATGAAATATAATGGTGGACAGGTGGAAAGCTATAAACATGAACTCAAATGGTTCAAGGTGTTTCTCCCCTAGGTCTTCGGTTAATTTATCAACGGCTAGATAAACTGACCAATAGAACAATCTCATGATCATAACATTTATTTTATTTCTGTTAGCTGAATGGTTTATTCATTTGTGGGTGTGTTGTCATGATCACACAATTAATTAATTAAACAAGCATGCAAAATGGAACTAAAATATGATCAGGTTATACGTAAATATTATCATAGACATGGTTAATCACTTACGAATATCCCAATAAATATTAACAAGCATGTGATCAAAGATAATAAATTGACAATTTATGTATGCGGATAAAATACCTCAATGAAATATTAAGTCGGTATAGCCTTTAATAATCATGGTAATAATCGAATCATAGTTCAAAGTTCTTGAACAACCCTAGTTGAGGTTCTTTCAATTATTGAGGAATTCTAATTCAAGTCTTTGGACTGACTTGACCTAGTCTCATCAAGGGTTGACTTACACAGTAGGAATTGGTGTGAACAAGAGTAAAAGGTTGAGGAAGTCTAAAATAAATGGATTTCAAGATTGGGGAGCCCACTCACTGGATCAAGGAGCTACGAGTAATTACAGTTGGAAGTTCGAATGCCTACTTAAAACCCTTCAAGTTTCTTTACCAACCCTAGATTGGGTAGTGCGAAGGGAAATATGGATCCTTGCCATTAGAATATTCAGGCAACAGAATATTATGAAGTCAATGGTGATGACTATTGAATTTTGATAAAATAGTGGGATAATAATAAGTAATAATTTATTTATTTGCCTCAGTATTTATAATAATTTCTTAAACTTGTTCTCATCTTAAATTGCAAAATGACAAGAAAAATCACTTCAAACATATCATTGTGAACCATACTCGTGAAGGAAAACCTTCTCACTGGCACCAATTTCCATGAGTGGAAGATGTGTTTACGCTTCATCCTTTTCCATGAAAGGAAATTGTACATGCTAGAAGAGCCTCTTCTAGTTGCACCTGGGAAAGTGGCCACTGATGAGGAACTATCTCTCTATATGAAACATATGGATGATGCCACATATGTCCAATGTTTCATGTAATTGGCCATGTCTAATGATCTCTTGAAGTAACATGAAAACATGGATGTGTATAGGATGATGTCTCATCTTACGAATCTCTACCTATAGAAGGTGAGAAAGAAAAGATATGAGATCTCCAATGCTTTGTTTACAACTATTCTTGGCGATTCTATTCCAGCTGGGACTCATGTACTCAAGCTTATAGGCTACATTGAACGCCAGGACATCTTAGGGATTATGTTCCCAGATGAGTTGCGTACAGATCTTATCCTATTATAACTTCCCAATACCTTATCTAGAATTATTTTCAACTAAAACACGAGAAACAATGAGAAGAGTCTATCAAAACATCTGACCTTAATTCTCCAGGTAGATAAGCACATGGGGCATGACAAACCCACATTCCTTATGGTGAATAAGAAAAGGAAGGAAAAGGCAATAGGGCCAAGGACTTATAAATGGTCAGAATCCCCCGAGCACCGTCCCTCCAAGAAGTGGATGATCCAGAGGCATGGAAAAGAATGGGAGGTGGTATGTTTTTCATGTGGCAAGCAAGTCCACTGGAAGAGGAATTGCACCAAAAAGTGTGGGGATGCTAAAGGTGTGTTCGTTATCAAGTGTAATCTTTCCATTTCTACACATTGGGTATTAGATATAGCTTGTGGGGCTCCCATCTGTATTCAAATGCAAGAACCAAGTAGATTTAGAAATATTGCTAGAGAAGAGGTGGATTTTTGAGCTGCCAATGGCGCAAGGCTGGATGCATTGGCAATTGATGATTATCACCTCTCATTTCCAACTAGGATGATTTTGGTTTTACATAATTGTTATTATGTGCCTAGTGTAACAAAGAACATCATTTCTGTATCATTTTTGGATATGGATGGATTTATTTTCAAATTTGGAAATAAGTGTTTTTTCTTTTATAAGAACAACATATGTTATGGTATGACACATTTAAATAATGATTTGTATGTATTAAATTATGAAAACCAACTATTGGGAATCGATAACGAAACAAACTCACATGACTCAAACATCTCCCAGTTGTTGCATCAGTATCTCGGTCATTTAAATGAGAAGCATCTAAAAAAGCTCTGCCAAGATGGATATTTAGAATCTACTGATCCAAAACCACTTGATATATGTCATGCTTGTTTACACGGTAAAATTTCTAAGCCACCTTTCACTGGAAAAGTTGAAAGGGCCATAGAGCTTCTAGGATTGGTGCACACAGATGTGTGTGAACCATTTCCAGTAGAAGATAGAGGTGGATATTCTTAATTCATTACTTTTACTGATGATTTGAGTAGATATAGCTATGTATACTTAATGAGGTATAAGTTAGATGCCTTATAGAAATTTATGGAATTCAAGAATGAGGCTGAGAATCATCTTTGTAAGAAGATAAAGAATCTTCGATCAGATCGAGATGGAGAATATCTGAACCAAGTGTTCATCGATCTTCTACAGGAGTCTGGGATTCTATCTTAGCTCACTCCACCTTATACACCATAGTGGAATGGTGTTAGTGAATGGAGGAACTACACCTTGTTGGACATGGTGAGGTCAATGATGAGTCATGCATATTTTCCATTATCCTTTTAGGGATATGCCTTAAAATCTTTAGCATACAAATTAATCTGAGTACCAACTAAGGCGGAAAATTGAATTCCCTCTGATTTATAGAATGGATAGAGATCCATTTTGTCGCATAAAAGTGTATGGGGATGCGTTGCATTTTTTAAGGCCTTCTCAGGCAAAAAACTAGAACCCCGTGGTATGATGTATATCTTTATAGGATATCCCACAGAAACGAAAGGATATTACCTATATAGCCCTCATGAAAAGAAGGTGACTGTCTCTATACAATACATCTTTCTTGAGAGGAAGAACATCCTCCAAATGGAGTGGGAGAAAGATTGACATCGACAAAGTCGATGCTCAAGATACACATGAGTTGGAATAGTAACAAGTTCCACAGGTCCCCATGGATGAGGTTCCAGAAACACAAGTACAGTGTAGGAGCTCAAGAGAGGTAAGGGAGCCTGATATATTGGGTTTTATAGTCACCTTGGATGGTGAATAACTACTGTTGGACAATGATGAACCTCTATCCTACAAGGAAGTAGAAGAAAGATTAGAAGCTTCAAGATGGCTAGAATCTATGAATTCTATGATGGATTCCTGGTATCAAAACAAAGTCTGGGTTCTAGTGGATGAGCTAATTGATGTAAATCCTGTTAGATGCAAATGGGTATTCAAGAGAAAACTAGACATGGAAGGTAATGTTAGCACCTATAAAGCAAGGATAGTTGCTAAAGGATTTAGAAAACAGCATGGAATTTACTATGATGAATCCTTATCACCAGTTCCCTTGTTTAAATACATAAGAATCATCATTTCCATAGTAGCTTACAATGACTATGTGATTTGGAAAATGGATTTAAAAAATCATTCCTTAATGGGAACCTTATTGAAGATGTATATATGACATAACCAGAAAGGTTTGTGACACCTGGTGAAGCCAAATGGGGTTGCAAGTTGTAGAAATCCATTTATGGATTGAAGAAAGCATCCAGGTCATGGAATATTCCACTTAATGAAGCCATAAAAGAATTTGGTTTCATTATGAATGAATGTGACCAATGTGTTTATAAGAGGTTTAATGCGAATTAAATTTTTATCATAATAGTATATTTTTACGACATATTGCTTATTGAAAATGATATACCAGTCATACAGTCGGTTAAGGGCTGGTTGAACAAGTGTTTCTCCATAAAGGACATGGGTGAAGAAGCCTACATTTTGGGGATCAAGATCATTCATGATAGATCCAAGAAGTTTCTTAGACTATGTGGGGGAACATATATTGACCAGATACTAAAGAGATTTAGTATGGAACAATTTAAGAGGGGATTGGTTCTATTGTCACATGGCTTACATCTTCTTTTGAAAATGTGTCCCTATATACAATAGGAGAAAGATAGAATGAGTAAGATCCCATACGCTTAGGCTATATGATCCATCATCATTGCCATGTTATGTAATAGGCTTGATGATACCTATGCACTGTGCATGGAAGGCACATTTCTAGAAGATCTAGGAGAACAACATTGGACTACTGTTAAGACTATCCTTAAGTATCTCTGAAGAACTAAGGATACGTTCTTGGTGTTTGGAGGAGACGAGGATCTTTTCATCAGAGGGTATGCTTATTTTGGTTTTCAAACAGATCAGAATGACCTGCTGTAGATATCTGGATATGTTTTTGGTATAAATGGAGGAGTTGTGAGCTGGAAGAGTTCAAAGCAGCCAGTTGTCACTGATTCTACAGAAGATTCTGAATATACACCGGCTTCCGATGCATCCAAGGAATCTGTCTAGATTTTGAACTTTTTCCAGGACCATGATGTGGTTCCTAGCAGTAAAGATCCTATAAAGTTTTATTGTGATAATACTGCCATGGTGGATCTTGCAAAATAACAAAGGTCACATCAACAAAAAAACCACATAATCCGAATGTATCATCTCTTGAAGGATTTATATCAAAGGGGTGATGTTTCAGTGAGTAGAGTGTCCACAGAAGAGAACGTGGCAGATCCCATGACTAAAGCTCAATCTCAGCAGAAGTATGAATATAATGTGAGAGATTGCATGTTAAAGGTTGTTAGTAGTTCGCTCTAGTCTAAGTGGGAGTCTATTGGAGTTGGTGGACTAGAACCAAATACTTTGTACTTCATTCATCAATAAAATCCTTATCACTTCTTGATTGTTCTTCTACGTGACAATGAATGTGGTAATTTCCTAAGGATAACTATTGTATTAAAGGGTTATAGCAGATCCCTGCTATGATGTGAACCTAGAATTTCCACAACATTGATTTTGAATATATGTTCTATGGATGGATGATGTTATTTTAGGGACACAAATAAGACATCCTATTAGGGGTGACGACTTATAAAACATTTAGGCACCTTCTTATGGTGTGCACCTTTAGCAAAATCCAAGAGTATATAATGAGAACGAGACCCGCCAGTTGGAAATCCGTATTTCATAGTGTCATTGGATGTTTCTATCTGTGGGAGTGTGTTTTGGTCCTTAGATATTATGATAATTATTAATGGGTATTAAAACTCGATCCCTTAGATGTATTGATGAAAACAATGATGAAACACTGTTCGTAATGAGGTTGGTTACGTTTGGTGTGTCACGAGTAATACTGCATTAAATGATAACACGAGAAAGGATTTGACCCTTCTGTTCCATAATAGAAGTAGATATCTCAGACCCTTTGATGAAGTTGATATATCCTAAATAAATCAATGGCTATGGTAAGGTATGAGTGAGTTCAATTCCGAAATTTCAAAGAAAGAATAATCGAGCACATTGGTTGATGGAACTAGCATACAACCCTCTTGATTCAAAAGATCGTTACTAATGGATTATATAACATGGTAAGCATTTATAGGAGGTGACATGTCAATTTCGGCATTAACTTCTTTCTCTATGGGTGTCTTGGTGTGTTTCTATATGGTAACCTTGGACATTAGGCAGGCTCCACCTAATTCCACTGAGAAAGAGGCCCATAGGGACCCACACTAAGTGTGACCATGTATCTCAAATAAATATTAATTTAACAAGTTAAAAAAAATTATTCCTAACTGTGGTCTAATAATTATTTAAGGATGTCTGATTGCATTTATTTTGACACTAGTTATTCTGGAGAATATATTGTGGGAGAAATAATTTATATTTATTGGCAAGTAATGCATTTACGTTTATTTAAAAAATAAATATCCATTACCCAAGGTATAATAAATGTGGTGGAGGATATAAAAGTATTAAAAACAAGTACACGCCGTGTATTAATGATTACACACCGTGTATTTTTAGTCGATATTTTGAGGAAATAATATTGTTTCATTAGATGATATTTATTATAATCAGCGTGGGTGCATTTCAAGCAATTAATGATTCAACATGGGGGTTTTCAATAAGTGTTAATGAAATAAATAAAATGTGTAACATGATTATTTATTGTCGTAACTCTATAACCTCAAACTGAATTATAAATTTCCTCACAACCCCAATGATTTTCACCAATCGTTGTGCAAAAAAATTCTGGAGAGTTCTCTCCAGTCCGAAAGAACTCCTTCCTCTATGAACGCTCTCACGAACAAGAGAGATCAACCACCACTGGATCAAGGTGATCGATGGTGGACATCGCAAGTGAATGTTCTTCCGTGAAAGAACCCGGATATCCCTTTGGCGACGTCCAAGGATACGTGGAGCACGTGTGCATCACCGCTAGAGGAATCCTACACTTGGATTCTATGAATCAATGACGGATCACATCGGATCATGATCGAAGACATCAACAAATAATGAATTCCATCAAGGTAATTTCTTCCAAATAATTAAATTAGTTATAAGCAACATATGATGATCCTATCTCTATGGTTCTGGGACTCCCTCTTTTGTTTTTTGTTCTTCATTCGATTCCAAATATCTGGTATTTTACATCATGACAGTTATTGGATTGATCGTTGATAATGCTAAAATTAAACTTGGGAGACCCACCATCATGCTTCCGCTGCGCCTGGAACCTGAAATTTTTACTATATAAATTCATGTTTGATATATTATAAATCTATTTAATGTTTTCATTAAAAAGAAATATTATTTTTAGACAATAATTTTATTTTTGAATACACAATATTCTGTTGAGTTTTTTTGTTTTGGAAGTAAAGTTTGTTTCATTTTATTTATTATAATCTAACTATTTTATCAGTAATCCAAAATGTAAATTATTTTCACTTTTTATAAATTTTATGCTAAAATTAAATTTTTAAAAAGATGGATTTTCCATGTATTTTGAGACCATATATTAAATGAGGGTTTTAACTCATATAGATACAGATTTATAGAATATGTTTTTTATACTTGGATGCATAATTTTTTAATTTTTTAATTAGTTGAAATTTGTTTCTATTTATAATTAATTGTACAATGCTAAACGTTTTTTGATTATGGTATGGGTAATGGTGGTCAAACATAGAAGAAAAAACTAAGAGATTATTATAAATATATCTATAATGA